>DWEH01001039.1:0-10049 GCA_018245815.1 Apyrrothrix aesculapus
GAACTAACGTAAACTTAACTATAATGACGTTTATAAGTGATTGTAAATCCTATATAAATAAATGATTTTGATTTTAAGCATATTCAGGTATACGCGATATTCGCTACCGCTGTGTGTAGCGAAACCCGAGTGAGTAAGCGGTATTGCTACTGATCAAACCTAAGTGTATATCGCTCCCGGTATGGGTTGCGAAGAAGCTGATTTTCGCCCGCCTAGTCACTTGTGTCGTTAATGAATATGATTATTAAAACAATTACGCAACTACTTACCATTCACTGATTTGTGGGGTATGGGGAATTATTTGTCTAGTTCCGGAGCCGTCCGGTAGTATCCTTTTCGTAAAGCAAGCGCAAAGATGCCACCTACCCGGACGGTGTTTCGCGTTCCGCAATAGGTGCCGATTCCTGGTCGAGATATCGCGCGATATTTTGCGTTACCCACAGCGACAGCGAGTATTCCGTATATCTGTTCGCATAACGCGTTGATTCCAGCGCTCATATCTAATTGGTGCGGCAAACAGAAATTGCGGTTTTATTATTACGAAATCTATAAGCGATTCATATGCAGTGATTAAATTGCAATAAGGCGATTATCACACGACGCCGCGCACCATTGCTGTTGGTGGAAAAGCAGATCTTTCGTTGCATTGGCTTATATTAAATTCGTTGACGCCCAACACACGTACACCGCCTGATGGTACAGACGAGTGGAGCGCGTGCCGCCTCCGCACGATGTAGTGGCGCTTTAAACAGGAGATACCGCATTAGGCCATTATAACACAGCGAAGTACACAGCCGCTGTTGGCGGTAAACGTTGCATTGAATATCTAACACAAGCACACCGCGCGGTGAACGTATTTTATTTTGGATTGACTATAAATTTAAATTATGCATAGTATTGATACTTTCGATGCTGTCGAAGTCCAAGAGCCGGAGAGCTATACTAAGGCATATGTTTAACATACCAGGAATGTAGAGCCGTATACTCATAAGACTGTTCTCCACTTGCCAGGCCAGGTGAGACCGTACAAGCGCTCGGATGGTTTAAGCAAGTGCGAAAGCACTCCTATCCTATAGTCAGCCACAAAATTGAATTGTAAATTCAATGTAATATACATTTGTTCACAGTATCTATATAATATCTTCGAATTATCCCTTTCAGTAAATTCGCCTCACCATCTTCAAGAGCTAATTTGCAATAATGTCGCATTTCAAAAGTGCACATCAAACGTCTTACTCATTCTTTGAAATCAGTGTATAACAACTGTAATAAAATATTACTCGTTTCTTTCATATTATTAATGTTTCACTAAAGATAAATTAAGATAATTTAATAATTTCACAGTTGATATAAATATAAAAATAACATCATGGATGAAAATTACTTTACTTAAATTTAAAAAAACTGATTGTCATGTACGTCACTGTCACTCATATCTGGCGCAAATTAAAGTAATTCCAAAAGTTAAATTACAGCGCGGTTGCTACAGATATTGTTAAGGTAGTAAGAGATATACTAAAATTCCAAATCATGGATATAATAGAAACAATAAAAAAAGACAAGGCTTATAATAAGTGCAAACTCATTGTTAAAAATTGGGAAAAAGACTTTAAAATGCAATATTGTCGAACACCCTCTAGGTTCGATATAAAAGAAGCACCAGCAAATATAAAGTATGCTTATAAAAAATATTTTCAATTAAAAAGTGCTGCCCTGGAAAATTCTTTAAGCGTGTGTGACTTTGATGAATTTGTGCAGTCACCAGAAACCTTTACCATTTCTCAAGAAATTTGTGATTCTACCAACTTCCACGAGGCACTTCCTACGCTGCCGACTGCTCTTGAACTAGATAGATTATTGTCGCCAAAGCCACCTGAAAGTACATCATTGGAAACACCTTTCTCTGAAAATCTATCTAAGAAACTATTTCAAAATAGAAAATTTTCCATAAGGAATCCCAGAAAATTAGCATTACCCAAACCTCACACTCAGGTGTGCCAAGAAAATAAGATAACCGGTGCCGAAATTACTCAAACCTGTGAAAAGATAAATGACTTCTCAAAAGACAGCTGTGATAATGGTAGTTTTAATTCAATTGCATATAAGAATAATGAATCAACTCTCAATCAAGAAACTACCCCTGACTCAGGTTCTGTTAATAAAAATAAGACTGCTGGAAATTTTGAAAACATAATATCACCTTTTGGTGCATTTGATCGTTTTAATAAAACAGAAAGCATTAAAACGACTGGTTTTAGACAATTGAATTCAAAATGGTTAGAAAGGGCAACCGGATTGTCAAATATACATCAGGAGAAAGCTTTAAGCCCTGAGAAGTTTGGCCTAGGGAATATAAATGTACCTTCCACATCGGATAAACCTTGTGACTATGTGGAAAATAGTGAATCAGACGAGGACAGCATTGTGATAAGTAAACTGAAACCTGCACTTAAAAAAAGAAAATTGAACATTGATAACAATCTTAGCTCTAACCAAGAAACACATATAAAAAGTAGTGATGATCATATTCCCTCAATTTCACCAAAAAAGAAAGATAAAAGAGCTAAAACCAAGAAGCTAACTTTGCCAAAAGATATTTCAAATCATGATAAAAATGAACAACCAGAAATTGAAAAACCAGATATTACTCAGTTTTTGCCTTTTGGTTTAGAGGAAAGAGTTAACCCACGTCATGTTAAAGTTACTGATATCTTGAAAACCATAAAGTCACCTATTAAAAACATTGATAAGGATATTGTTACTGATGACAATAAGCTAGAGATCAAAATCAAAAATGGTACAATTAATGATAATTTTGTCAAAATTAACATTGAGAAAAAGGTTTTTGTTAGAGGCAGGAAAGGCATTAATTTTTCTAAATATAAAAAGAAGTTGTGGAAAGATAAGAAGGCATTACATGCAGGCATGGAGTTCCCACAAGGTGGCAAAATCACATGTTTTAAATGCAATTCTACTGGTCATATGGCCCGGTATTGCACAGCACAGAAAGAAAATGCTCTTCTACCATTAGTTGACATTGATGAGAGTAATATCCCAAGTTTAGAGGACATGCAAAATATTGTTAGCAAGGAAAAAAAGAAACCAGTACTTGAGGAAGAGCTTAGTGAATGTCTTTATAAATCTACTGCAGTCCCTGAATACTTTTTAAAAGTACTAGCTGAAAATCCAATTAATGATGTAGATTGTGTTAAACCAATTTTGACTAATTTAGAGGATAATTCAGAAGAACTATACAAAGCGATGTGTATGTTTGGGCACAAGTGTTTTCGTCCCGGCCAAGAACAAGCTATTAAACGTATTTTATGTGGCATGTCAACATTATTAATCCTATCCACTGGTAGTGGAAAATCTTTATGCTACCAACTACCAGCATACATTTATAGTCAACATTACAAATGTATAACTTTAGTAATATCTCCACTAGTCTCACTTATGGAAGATCAGGTTTTAAGTATGCCTGAATTTTTGAAAGCAGGTTGCTTACATACAAACCAAGCACCAACACAACGTCGCAAAATTGTAGAGTTAATCAAAAAAGGTGACGTAAATGTTCTTTTGATATCACCAGAAGCATTAGTTTCAGGAGAGACATCCAGTGGTTTTTCTGGATTATTCAAAACATTACCTCCAATAGCTTTCGCTTGCATAGATGAAGCGCATTGTGTCTCACAGTGGAGTCATAATTTTAGACCGAGCTACTTAATGATATGTCGAGTGCTACAAGAAAAATTAAAGGTGAAATGTATATTAGGACTAACAGCCACAGCAAGCCAACCTACAATCAACAGCATCATTAATCACATAAATGTGCCTGATGCTTCGAATGGAGTTATAACTAATCCAGCAATTCCTAGCAATCTTTATCTTTCAGTATCTTTAGAAAAAGACAAAGATAGAGCCCTGATTTCTTTTCTTAGTTCTGAGAGAATATGTGATTTTAGTTCAATAATTGTATATTGTATTAGGAGAAATGAATGTGAAAGAGTAGCGGCGATTTTGCGCTCATGTCTATCGGAACCGGGTAAAGTAAATATGGAGAAAGAGAGTAAAAAACGTAAAAGAATGTCCTACATAGCTGAAGCTTATCATGCTGGCATGTCAGCCGCACAGAGGAAGAAGATACAAAAACATTTTATGGATGGGACTTTAACGATAATTGTGGCAACTGTTGCATTTGGCATGGGCATCAACAAAGCCGACATTAGGTGCATAGTTCATTACAACATGCCGCCTAGCTTCGAGTCCTATGTTCAAGAAGTGGGCAGAGCGGGCCGTGATGGAAAAGCTGCCTATTGTCATGTTTTTTTGAGTAACAACGTTAGTGATAAAAATGAACTGCTCAAGCATATACATGCAAATTCAATTGATAGGCCCATGATTAGGAAGTTACTACAAAAAATATTTATTCCATGTAAATGCATACCTCAAAGCCAAGAAAAAAATGATGAAAATCGTAACAGATGTATGGGCCACGAGGTTAGCATACCGATTGATGCGACTGTAGAAGAACTAGATTTGCCGTCTGAAAATATAGCAACACTACTGTGTTACATAGAATTACACCCAAAAAAGTATATTAAAGTTTTAAATAATACTTATGTTATGTGCAAAATATCTTCATATGGTGGATCTATTAGAATTCTAGAAGCTGCCAAAAGTTGTCCACCACTTGCTATGGCATATCTATTAGAGAGTAAAAAGGACCCCAATGTAACATCAAGGAGTGTATTTGAATTTAATGTCATTGAAGTGGCCGCTGCGATTGGTTGGGAGAGTGGTGTTACGAAATATCAGTTGAAAAATCTTGAGTGGATGAGTAAAGACGGTATAACAAAAAGATCTCTTTTGAAAATTGAATTTAATATGTTGGGTTTCAAAATAAAAGCCCCAGGTGACCTGAGTCCTTCTGAGCTGGATTCTATTTTAGATGACCTCCACAGTACAGTGCAGATACAGGAAAAAGTGGCTTTAAACCAATTAGAAGAGATAAATAAAGCTTTTTATAGTCTAGGTAATTATTCCTTTCAGAACAAAATAATTACTGAAGAATTTCTTTTAGAAAAATCAGATCAACTGAAATCTATTATAATCAATTATTTTAAGAGAGATACTAACTTACCAGAAAACTTTGAGGTGCAAGAACGTCCTTTAAATGTTGAAAGTGTAATATCTGACGTACGTACATTAATTACTACATACAAGGATTGTAAATTCAATGGTCGGAGCATTGCAAGAATATTTCAAGGCATATCTTCACCAAACTATCCAGCTTTAGTTTGGGGTAGATGTAAATTTTGGAGATCACACATTAATGAAGACTTCTATGGCCTAATTAAAATAGCAACCCATCAAATAATTGAAATGACAATGTAGTTGACATTATTCAATAAAAGCCAGATATAATGTAAAACTGTCATTTAATTTCATTATTTCATTATTGCATATCCAACCTTAACATTTTCCGATCATATAGGATTAATAGCGTTTAAAGCCTTTATAGGCTTGGCTAACCTTGGTTTCGTGTTGCGAGTTAGTCGACCTTTCTCAGATGTTGGGTGTTTACATACACACACACACAAATGTTTACACGCACAAATAAGCACAGTTTTGATTAGTTATACACACTTAAAAATACTTGGCGATGTTATTTATCTTTATAAATTTCTACTAAATGTAAATCCATTATTGGCTTTAAGATAAACTTATGTGTATCAAATGTTTTATTCCCTAAGAGCTGCGGATTTTGTAAATAAACAAATAAAAAAAAATCGAAGTAATAAACGGGCATGAAATCTACTTGATGGTAGCTGATGAAACAAAACAGAAGTTCTATCTGAAATAAAAAGATGCCGTCCGACTGTCGAGAACCGAGTTCTAACACCTCGTGTCCTGGGGTCCGTCTAACCACTTACCGCACCTCGCTGTGTGGAAAACAAAAAAGGGAAGTGAGTTGCATTACCCAAAGATGAAACTTGGACAAAGGGATTTACTATTTGTAATGTTTACAGAAACCACTCTGCGACAAATGTATAATAAGCGCGTTGGATTTTTAAGGATAGAAATATTTGGCACTCGATGCTCACTGCCTACTTGTAAGGAACCTGGCGTGGTGATGTAAAAATAACAACTTTTTTTATCAAAATGTAACCGTTTCTTCCTAATTAAACTGCAAAGTAGTAATGTAAAAGAAATTTTTTAACATTACGTCAATACTTCTCCCAAGTCATTGATCGTAGCAATCGTTGCTTGAAAAGTTGTCTCCAAATCACGAAGGACCTCTTCCACTTTGTCCAATTTCACATTCCTGTTAAGAAGTGTTGCAGTCAACCCTGAAACGTCAGTTTTAAAGAGTAAATAATCAAGACATCTAAATCCTATGTCTAAAAATGTACATCGTTAAATGTAAACTTCCACATGTTAAGTACATATATGTATATATATATATCGTATATATATATAGACGTAACATTTAAGACTAAATATGAGGAAATTGTACAAAAAGCATGGGTTTTAGTTTATCATATGTTTATAATTATTTTATTGTAAAAGAGTCGCACACGCGCATGCGAGGACGGCTAAGTTACTGCCCGTATTGTAGATGTTGGCAGGCGGGGTCAGGGGGCGGGAGGGGAAGCGCATTCTTCCCAAGTGCCAAGTTCATTTCGACGTGTTGCATATTGAAAAAAACTATGACTTTTAATAATAGTACATAAACAGCCCGAATTATTCTTATCCGCCTGGTTCATTAGTAGCGCACCAAGAGCTGTCGATTAGATCATTCTCGCGAGGCTTGGTTACCACTACCATATGAGCAAAGCTGTAAACAAAGCAATTGTTCAACGTACCCAGAACTCTTGGCTGCTGATTACATGGGCAATTCTCAAACTTCTTCATTATCAATCGCATGGGGTGGTCATCGACGGCGTGGTGACATTCATCGAATATTAGTAGGTTAATGTCTCTGATGTTTATGTAGTCGTGAGTAAGCATGTCGTGTAAAATTTGACAGGTCATGACAATCACCTAGAAATATGTTACTAGATATCATTAATGCAAATAATAACTGAAATATTAAAAAAACATATTTTTCCATAGTACATCATCATCATCAACTATTTTGAAGTTCCACTGGGGTCTTCTCTCTGAATGAAAAGGGTTATGGTCATAATCTACCACTCTGACCAATTGCGGGTTGACAGACTACACACACCTTAAAGAACATACTGGAGAAATTAAACGGTTTGCTGGTCTTCTCACGGTCTTTTACTTCACCGTTAGAGCAAATTATATTTATTCATAAAACGCACGTTTGTAAGGGGTTGATGATAATGATGAAACCATGTGATATTACGAAAGACATGTTCATTTAATTATGAGTAATATAAGTTAACATTTCAGCAAATATGTAACTGTTACAAATTTTGACCACGCCGGCGAAATAATTAGTGCAGTATGTTGTAATTTAATGCAGGTCAAGTAGTACTTTTCCATTAGTTTATATTTTATTGATATCTTTAGAAAACCTAACATACGTAACGTAATATAACCTAACATCACGCCTGTAATCCCCGAAGAGATAGGCCGAGGAGTGCAGGACACTCCCACGTTTCACCAATTCCGTTTACGTCCCACTATGGAATAGGCGGCGAGTCTATTGCCAAACATCGGGCACAAATTCAAACTCCGAGACACTAGAAATTTTAACTAGAAATTCTAGTTAGAAAAATGGAACAGTACTAGACCCGGGATTTAAACCCAGAACCTCTTGATCGGCAGTTGCTCTCGCAACTACTCGACCAGTGCACTGCTAAATATCCGAATGTATAATTTGATTCTTAATTGTTTTAATGTTATGAGTTAAATCGTCAATTTTCAATCGCGTTCCACTATGGTGTAAATTGACAAGCAGGGCAAATGTAACGAAAATTATGCAAGTATGGTGTCCCTGCTATAATATACTGTTACCTGATTCGCTGACAATTCTTGATCCCATTTGCTTTTGTTCCAATAATCAACTCCATCTTCGCCCGTGTAAACGCCCACTCCTTCTACGGGACACCGCCTTTTTATCATTTCTTGCTGTGGAATAATAATTAGATTTTAAAATTATAACGTGCATACCCTTAATGCCACTGTGCATCACACGTTACAAATAATGAAACCTATATATCTATAATTGAAGTTTCTGTATGTCGTTTGACAATGAAATTTTTTTTCTTTGAGCATATCATCATTATTTTGACTTTACAACTAAAATGTGCATTTAAAAACTGAATGTTTGCGAACTGCTGAACAGATTTTGATGAAACTGCCTTTCACAGATTCAAACATTTAAAGAGAGTAATTCAGCCATTTTTTTTCTTCACTTTTAAGTTATTTCTAAATAAAAAATTGTTTCCCAATCGCTTATATTCAGAAAATGATTCTTATATTATTATTTCCGTAAATAGCTTACGACGATGAGACTTGTGTTTGCTCACAATATTAAAGATCCAAATATTTTCTCTAAGCTCATTTTCAATATCTGTAAATACCTATAGTTAAAATCTTAATCTACTTATTGATTTTCTTAATAGCGCGAGTTCGTCAATCTATCTAAATTTTCCTATTAATGCTTTATACCTCAATTTTGCTTTACCCTTACTTTTGAACTATTCCTGCTCCATCTCATCTCTGTACTTATATACCCTAAATAATATAGCATAAGTTAGTTTAAAACTAAAATATTGTGCAATAATTCGGTTATGTGATATTCAAAAATCCAAGGTCTCAAATATCGGTGGTAAAATGAGTTTAAATCAAACATAAAAACTATTTTTTAGTTGTCTTTATGTCATTGTTACACAGTTTTTATTTACACGCTTCATTAAAATAAGGTCTATTTTAAAGTTATTAATTACAGCGATTTCCTTCTGTTTCGTTATATACTTGAAATAATTCTTTTTTACTACGATTTTATTAGCTTGACCTGTATGTATATATGTTTGTAACGGAATCATTGAACTCGATTTTCACACACTTTGAACGATCAGAGTAATTTAAAATTTTGCAAAATTATCAACTTATCACTATTTTAATAATTTTGTCCCATTGTCCTCACCAGGATCATCAGGATTAACGATTTTCTGCCGGAGACGCGGCATCTTTGAACTCGATTTTTACCCACTTTGAACGGTCATATTAATAACGGAGACACGGCCTGAGAAACGGAGTCTATTTTACCGGCAGTGTAGATAAATCAGTAAATATTCACTGCCGGAAGAAGTCTTTTAGAAGACTATCAGTGTTATAAACGTAATAAATTATAGTTAAAAACACTGATAAACACTGTTTTTATAATTAATCGAACTAAAAAGTAAAAAATAAATTATAGTTTAAAAAAAACTAAAAATCAAGCTTTTTTTAGTTATTCGAACTAAAAAGTGAAAAACTCATAATAATAGAATGACTGACGAGAAAATTAATGTCACTGTTCTAAAAGCGTAGGCTGCTTTGTACGACATTTTTAACCGTCCGATCAATGACCGGGTACCCGGGTATCCCTTTCAGTTTCGCAGGTAGAATTTATTAACTTCTCCTCAAAAAAAGTTTATGACCGCCTGGATCCCCAAAACTGAAGTAGTTTGACACCCATTTTTGGCAAAAAAATATTCAAATCCATTATTTAATAACAGTTATTAACTATCAAACTTGATACCTCCTCCGTTCAATAACCAGGTACCCGGGCACCCACGATGGTTACTGTATATGACTGCCGGGTTTATACACACTTAAGAGACTGTATATTAAAGTATTTAGGTAACTTGGCTTTTAAATACATAATAGACAACATAGTTTGTAATTTGTTTTATTTAAACAATTCTTATTATACATAATAGCAAAGATAGTAGGTAAGAAAAACATAATTCCGTTTTTATCTATTTTAATAATATTTTTTCCATTCTTTGACTATTTATATTATTTTATTTATAATCATACAGTGCCATATAAGAATTAAAGCACATTTAATTATTTCTTACACCCATCAC
>DWEH01001040.1:0-10048 GCA_018245815.1 Apyrrothrix aesculapus
TGACGATCTGCGAAAGGCTGCAGGCAGAAGCTGGATGCGGCAAGCCGAGGACAGGGCGCGATGGCGCTCTTTGGGGGGACGCCTATGTCCAGCAGTGGACTGAAATAGGCTGATGATGATGTTGATGAATAAGTAAGAATACATTCCCCGACTCCGTGCTAGGATACAGGCCGATGGGCAGCAGCGTAAGCAGTGCGAGCAGCTGTGCTCTGCGACCCCCAACCTGCATGCCCAGCGTGGGGATTATTGGCATAACCCCGCAAGGGAGGCGTATGTCCAGCAGTGGACTGCAATAGGCTGATGATGATGATGATGATATATAGCAATATATTTTATACAATAACGTTTGATTCGTAAAATATTCGTTCGTGATCGCACACGTGGCTACAATATATATCTTTGTCTTCGGTCGTGAAAATATGTGAAGAGATATAGCAAGACATCGCGGTATAGGGAGACATATGATTGCGCAGGCAATGATCGCGAAAATATATATTATAGCATAGCAAACGTCTTTGGTAGTTTGCTATAATATAATTTTAAAGCACCGTTGGTATATTAATATACTATGATGTAAGCAGTGATAGCCTGGTGGTTTAAAATTCAGCCAATCACTCCGGGGGTACTGAATTCAAATCCTGGTGCACACCTCTTTACAAAAATGTGCGTTTTAAGAATAAATTTGCATTTGCTATAACGGTGAACGAAAACATCGTGAGAAAACCTGCACACTTCAAAGTTTAAAAAAAAATGATTTCTGAGATATGTAAAATCTGCCAACCTGCGCATGGCTAGCGTGACAGACTATGACCCCTAAACCTTTCCTTCTGAGAGTAGAAGCGTATTCCAACAGTGGAACGATAAAAGAGCGTAAAAAAATCAATATATTGTAGCTTCTTCTATCCTCCGTCTGTCTTCCTTTACGGACTAAGATCTATTTTTAAGTGTACATATGCAAACGCGCACTTCTTATTAAGTATAGGTACTAGTTATAACAACGCCAGTGGTTGCCTAGTAATTTGTGTTTCATCGTCTTGCTACGAGGGTATGAGATTTAAATCCCAATATACGCCTTTGACTTTACAAAGGACATTGCAAAAGTATACGTTTTTAGATTGTATGTATATAACTTGCTATGACCGTAAAATAATACATCAAGTGTAATCGATAATAACAGTAAAGGCTTTACTGTTATTATCGATGTTGTTTTAGACGTGAAAAGTGTGGGAATCGGCACTTGTTCAGCGTGGCATACTATGGCCCTAAATCTTTTTTTTCTGAGAGCGTCCAACAGTGAAATAATAAAAGGGTTAAAGATGATTATGCGCGAATTACGTGTACTCGTAGGTACACCGTACTTCCTTTGTGGCAATAGGCTCACTCCCTATTCTATGATGGGACGTAAACGTAACTGGTGAATCGTGGGATTGCACTACGCTCTTCTGCTTACGTCTTCAGAGATTACAGGCGTGATGTCCATACTTCCTTCGCAATAAAGAATGCAGTATTCGCCATTTTTTCCAATTTCTGTTCTAATATGTGCTATATTCAGTGGTTACTGTGTATATTTGGATTAGACTTATTTCTTGCCCTAACATCAGATAAAATTAAAATGTTAATAGAACAATTATCCGCATTTCTCTCGAATCCGCCATATTGCGAATACAACATACTTTATCTCGAGGGCATTATATGAACTTGGGTATTGAAATAATGTCAGTTTGCCACTATTCAATGTATCTACTTTTATACGGTAAGGGTTATTGCGCACTATCTCGTAATAGCTACTTTTCGTCGGTGAGGGTCAGTGTGCACTATCGCGTAATACATTCATGTTAAACAATGCTTAGTATGGGGTTAATACACAAACGTAGACTTGTGGATGGTTTCACAGCTGTGCGTGCGGCGACCGTGAAATGCCGGTATATTAAAAATAATAACATTATCAAGTTCAAAGTCGGTTATGTTTAGTATATCAAATAACGTAGCCTTTTGATCCGATGGCTAGTAAGCCTTACAGCTGAGCTACGGGTCGTGGGTTCGATTCCAACCCAGGAGAAATATTTGTGTAACGAGTACAAGTATCTGTTCCGTGTGTGGGTGTTAAAAATAAAATATGTTATTCAGCCATTATAGCACGGACTCCGCCTAGTTTAGGATCGGATGGCTGCTTGCGAAGACGTTCCAAGATAACTATTATTTTTAATTATCATTTTACCTATTACGCCATAAGAAAAGGTTGAAATGCAGTCGCAAGATCATTGTACTACCCGTTAAAAAATGCTTGAAAAGTTAAAAAACTATGTTTGCAGATAACAATATTTTTAAAAGCGCTCAGTCGATTTTGCGGTGATGTTGTTCAGGTTCATAATGACTACACGACATATGAAGGTCGATATTTATATGAGGTAAAGTAATATGTTAATTTCATTTTATTAAATCTCCATATTATTTTAAAAATGTTGAATTATATTTAATCTTGTATAAACATTTATACAAATTGTTCATTATATAATGATTATAATCACGATAATAATTACTTGGAAAACTTTTTGTGCCAGTAAATATTATCTTATTATTCAAAGTTTTTTAATTAATCTTAAATCATTTTACGAGCCCTATCAGGCCGATGTTCAAAAGTAAGTCATGGAGAAATTATGTATATGTATATCGAAGATTATAAGATATTACAAAATGCATATCGTATTTTTAAATTTTTTATTACTACAAAAGCAATTAATATTTCTTTTCTATACTTTAAAAAACTGTACACTATATTATGTTAAAACTACCGTGTGGTTCTTGGTTTAATAGAAAAAAATTGATGGGTGATAAAGGGCTAAAACTAATGTGAAACTTTAGCTCGTCTAGGCCTAATTTGTTTTACAACTTTCAACAGCCTTTAACTTACTATCGTGTTAAGCACTTGGTGAAGTTTTAATATCTATGAACAATATTTTAAAAACAATTTATAGTACCCCCAATTTGTTTGTCCCAAATTCATTGGAAGACGATCTGGAATGTTCCGTTTATAAAATTACGAAATGGACTTGAAAATAATTATTATAATTGATATATATTCTTATTTGTAAGTTAGTTGCCGTTTAATATATGTATGACAAAATCTTTTTGAAAACATATTAAATGTAAGAAAAAATTTATAGGTGAAATGTATACTTAATTTGAAATATATTGTGGTTTAATAGTAAATGTACATATATTGCAATGTAACATGATTGTACACAAAGTTGTTCGAAATAATGAGTTTTGTTATAAAAGAACAGAGTTAAATTATAAAAACAAATATTTTATAAATAGCTAATTTTTTTAATCATACTTAATACAATTAATTTTATTTCGTGTGTTAATTACATTAAGTGACAAAAATTAAGATAACTTGGGGACTGATTCCCTTGCAACAATTCAACTAAATCAAATGTAGGTGAAATTTTGCAGGTGTCAATAAAGCAAGACCGTGAAAATATCGCCGCTAAGCCGGTTATACTCATAGAGGCTGGCCAACGAGGCGGATCTGGGCCCGTGGACTTGGCTCTGTTCATCATAGAGCAACTGGTTGCGTGCCAGGAATACAGCAACATTATAGAGAAGGTTCATTGGGTGGTATTACCTTGTACAAATCCTGATGGATTTGAATATGTACGCTTCGTAAGTATTAATAAGGTATTAATTCTGGTATGTTTTATAATGATTGAAGGTAAGTTATGTATTACTACTGTATGAAGTAGTTAGATTGCTTACGGAAGATAGTTGTGAAAAATTATGTCAATGCTTATATCACTTGCTAGAGTTTTGACCACGAAAAACCTGCGATAGCGAGTACATATTTTTTACAAGTAGTATTCGCAAATAACTTGATTTAGCGCACGTTTTATTTCTATTATTGTAGCTACATGACGCTAATGGTATGTTCACAAATCACTCTTTTCGTTTTATGTGACTTAACCGATTAATGTGATAGCATTCGGGTTAGGTCCTTTGTATTTTAACATAAAATGTTAAAACTATTAAATTTTTTATATTCTTATTCCTCATAAATGTTTTACACAATGTATACATATATAAAAATTTAAAGCGCAACAAACAGTTTACTGTCCTTTGCATTATGATTCGTACTTCAGTTCACCTAGAATTGACTTAATCGTGTGCGAAATGATACAACTAATCGGGAGACATTAATATTCTTGGTGGCTAAAAGCTTTATTTTCTTATTATATTAAAAACTAGACTTTCGCTAAAATTTGAAAAGTGTAGATGCGCCCTGAGGTAGACCACACGTGTTTAAAAAACGTCTATTCGCCATTGACTTAAAGAATTCCAAGCGTAGTAAGAGTTCTATCGCGTAGACTTCAAAATACATCCTGATAATTTCTTTTTGGACTATGAAAAGTACTTAATTAGTCATACATACTTATTTTGATTTACTTTGTATTTAGTCTTAAAGTTATTTGTAACGAATACAATGCTGCTAAAAATTGTACTGTAATTAATCATTTTCATATATAATTCTGCAATGACAAAGTTGTACTTATTAAATAAAAACCTCATGTTCCAAATATTCCTTTGGTTTTCCGGATGTGAGGTCCAATGTATGTTTTATACTCACATTTGCTTTACTTTAAGTATTGCAATTTTGATATGATTACTATAATCCGTTCAGGATAGGCAGAGACTAATTTAAATATTTGTAATATACACAAATACGAAGTGTCATATGTTTGTTTCAGAACCGAGAACCGTGGTACAAAAACTTCAGCCCCAGTAAGGACAATATAACATATGGAGTGGATATAAGTCGAAATTTTAACGAGTCTTGGAACGTGTGCCCTAGCACCACCAACACCTTCTCACAAGAATACAGTGGACCAGAGGCGGCTTCAGAGAATGAAACTTTATTCATGATAAGTGTTTTTAACAAGTACAGTAATGATTTAAAAGCTTACTTATCGCTCAGGCGGGATGGCCACTCCATTCTTTATCCTTATTCTGCTACAAATGGAACTACAGACGTTGAAAAGGCGAAGAAAAAAGCTGGCGACATCGCGACTAAAGTAAATTACAGAGCCGGCACCGTACAGTGGTTCGTTAATGACAGCATCTACAATATGAATGGAAAAACGCATTGTGGGCACAGCGTAGATTACGTATACATCAATCACCATGTACCCTATTCATTCGAAATGCGCGTTTTTCTCGAATCGGATAGCAAGGTATTAAATAAATATCAAAAATTGCCGACGGGCTACCAAGGTTCTCTCAGGAACGGATACTTTAGCGGAATCAGGGAGATATACAAGGCGGTGGTTAATGATAATAAGGCCAACAATAACTCCTAATAATCCACATCGAAAAATGAGCTCACATGGAACCGTTTCGGAGAGCACCTACGGGGCGTGTAATCGAAGTATATAGGACAATAAACTTGTTATGTAACAGGTCAAGTAATGCTGTTGGAAGATTTTAGATTTATTTGGCAAAAAATTTGTAATTTGGAATAAATAAGTCTACTTTCCAGTACTACTTATATCTGAGAGTATGTTATTTTTTAGTATATAACGTTGTATCTACGTTGGAGGAGTCGCTTTTCCACTTTTTGGTAGGATGTCGGTCATGCGCGTAAAAGACGATGGAGCGCGCGTGCGCTAGGGGTGGGGCCCGGTAGCGGTCGGCCCGCTGCCATTCTGTAGTCAGTCGCGGCCTCGGCTTCGCGCCTAGCACAGTCTTCTCCCAGCTCTCGCTCTCCTAGCACCTCTGCCGAGAACTCCGCCGCCGCTCGCGCTAAAACAAATTTTTCTCCTTCGTTCATTATTTTTGCCATTACAAAAAATTATTTTCCACTTTCTATTATTTTCGGTGTTCGTATATTAATTTGGTTTATCAAATAATAAAAAAAAGAATTTGGGGGTAAAAAAAACTTTTTGAATTGTTTTTCCGTAATTATTTTGTGTATTTTCTAAAATGATCGGGGGCCGAGCATCTCGTCGTGTCATGTAAGTATGATATAAAATTTTTCAGCTCTCATACATTGGTTCACAATGTTGGTCCCGGCTCGGCTGAAAGACGGAGATGGGCGGAAGGCGGTACCGTCGGCAACAGGTTGTACGATAACGGGCGTTGAGGAGCCCGCCCGCTACGTTTGGCAATTCTATTAACTGTTCACAAACGCCCCAGATATAAAAAATGTACCTTAATTAACGTTGAGGTTTTATAGAATTCACCGGTCAAATTTTCTATAGTTCTCGCGTTGAAATGTTGTCTCTGTGTCGTAAGCATCGGTCTAGAATGTAAAATATAGTTTCATTTATTTGCAGTTATTTTTTATTCCAAACACGTGAAATTCATTTTTAGTCACAATAAACCGTCTTGTTCAAAAAAGTTTTCTTTAAATTCTAATGTTATCGAGACCTTCTTATAAATAACTAAAATTAAGAGGTCTAAAAAGTTAGTTTCCCTGAAATCATTCGGTTTAAGAACTTATTGTATAAAGTTCGTTAACGTCCGGTAATTATTGAATATATTTAAACTTTAATGAGTATTATTTTTTGGCTAGTATGGTTATGTGATATTGGTTAAAAATAAATATCCGTAATTCACATTTCGAAACATGTGCTATTCTGAGTTTAAAAATAAATTATTCATTTTTCTATGTGAAAATCCCTTATAAATTAAATGTTTGGTTAGGTAGTTTGTTTCTCTTTTATAAGCTCAGTAAAGCGTTATTTTCACTAACCGGATTTTACAAAGATAAAGTTCATGTCTTTTTAAATTTTCGGAAAAAAAAGTACTCTTTTGATATGTTTTTCAAATTTAGTCAGTACCTGTTTTAAAGAGATTTTTTCTCGTCATTAATTTACATTATTTTATCTAACACTCGTAAGTTGTCCAAGAATTATTAACAGGTTTCTTATTTCAAATTGTAGCACTGTGTTTTAATTTCTTGGTAGGAAAGAGTTAATAAAAAAGCGGTTTTTTCCTTACTATTTATAAATTACAATTACAATTTTAAAAAATTAAGTTCTTCGTGACGTATTTCTAAAATTAAGATGTCCGGAAATAATACATTATAGATTCAAGTTATCGAAAATTTCGATGCTTTTTTACACGTATATTATAATGAAAACTGTTATTTTAATCAATAACAGAAGAATATGGTATACCTTTTCTTAGCGGTTACTTTCTTGTCTGCGTTAAACTTACATAAGGAATATCCAAAATCCAACAGTTGTACAATTGCGTTACTTAAATTTTCATCTGGGAACACAACCGGGGCTAATAAAGGCAAATTCACAGTTATCGGACGTTATTGCGGCTAAACCCTTTCGATTATCGCGCGGGGCGAACTTTTGAGTGGCGATAAGAATATCGATCGTTCTCATTAGCAAGTCGACGCATATCGCTACGATAAGCGATGCGGGCGCTCAGCGCTAGCTGGCCCACATGTAACATGAATAGTTTTGTGTGCTCCGTAATTTTTCGTACATAGACAGTTATACTAAGGGAAACGTCCAATTCAAATTCAATTTTCGTATTCCTATGTTAAAATCTAAATTAAAATATGAAATTTTCATCATATTTCATTTCCGTAAAATAGTAACGCATATTTAAGTTTCAATCGGTTACAAGAAATTTTTACGTAATAGGTGAAACTCAGTTTAATAAAATAAACATGTTATTTAATTTCTACATAACTAAGAAGTTTGTCTATAAGAAAATTGCATTTACTTAGAAGCTACTCTTTTAGCATTTGTGGTCAAAATAGGTATTTTAACAGCTTACAGTTAGCATTATCTACGTTGAAATAAAGTCAGTAGATCACAGATAAAGCTGTTGATTCCATCAAACTAAAATACGTTATTTAATAAAGTCTGATATTTTTAAAATATTTAATTACATGCAATAAATTGCGGCAAAGTCATGGTAAAGAGTTTAAAAAATATCAAAGCCCGTTACTCCACGTTGGGCGCCAAATTAGTTACTAATACAAAGTGTCTTGAACGAAGATGATAGTAGACTGAGATCAGGAAAAATATCAAAAAGATTGAAAGGTTAAATATATTAAATAAATAGACGAAAAAATAAAATTCGACATAAGTGAAGTACTATAGGAATGCAACCGCGCTACGTCGCCGTCAATAGCAGTGGCACCGTAAGTAAAAAACTTCAAGGGGACCCTCAGGTTTGAAAATTTTTGAGTTCTAATATAAAAATAATGTTACTTTGTTAAGGAAATTTAGTTTCAGTAACAAACTTTGACAATATAGAATTTTTAAAAATATAGCGAGAAAATGCAGATTTTTAAAGGGAAAAAATAAAGCAGGAGATTGCTCGATTCTCGAAAATCGATTACTGAAATAAAGGGTACATATTGGTTGGAATGGTTGAGTATGGAATTTAATTCGACAAGTTACAATATAAGTCCTTAGTTGTCGACCCCTTTCACTACTGCTACTTCAAAGGGTTTGGGGACCTCATGTTTAATATTACATATATTTGGGACCCTACAAAGTTATTTCCTCGAATTCTGCGGAAAAGTTTTCAAATGTACGAAATGTTATATACTTTTAAATGTAGTACATAAGTCATCAATATTGTAGTTATTATAAATTAGTACTTACTTTGAATACTAGGTTTTTTCGTGAAATCCTTTTGAAACCTTTAATATTGTTGTGATTCGACTATTATATTGATTTTTACTAAACTTGATTTTAACCTGGACTGTTTTTCAAACAAACTTGTAATAAATCATGTAATAAATAAATAAATAATGTAAATCTGTAATATGAAGAAGGACAATTACACAATGCTATATTATGAGCATAAATTATTTTCAACTGAATGCATTTAAAAGTTAGGATATCTAAGAAACTGAACATGTCGTTGTACAGAAAATTTCAAATTTTTTTAGGACTTTGCGTCTTCGGGTTACTTGTTCTCACAGTTCGTGTTACTGCAAAAAGGAGCGTAGGTTAGAATATGGTTATTCGCATTCGTATGCGTATGGATAATCAGAAAAGACTTTTACAAGGTATAAATGTAATATTACGGTAAAACAATAAGAACATTTGTTTTTTATTAAATACATTACATAAAGTATCTTTTGTTTTATATCACATTTTTATTCAATATTTCAAAACAGATAAGCAGTTCCTGTTACTTCTCGTAATATGCTTAAAAAGAAGTTGGTAATACGTCAATTTTATGCAGTGGAAAATATTTTCACCTGACGTTTTAGAATATCATCGAAAATAGAGATTTTTTATGATATCGGGGGCTACGTATAGTCATTATATTTTCTCAATTATTGTATATGTAATTCCCTCTACTTTATTTTACCTAAATATATACTGACTGCCTCATTTTTCGTGTTGGTTGCATGCGCGACCGTCAGTCGAGAGGTCCAGGATCCAAAACCCTTGTCGGGTACTATTGGATTTTTCTAACTTAGATTTTCTAGTAGAAAATTGTAGTAGTGGCTCGGAGTCTGAATTTGTGTCCGGTGTATGGCGATAAACTCACCACCTATTCCATATTGGGACGTAAACGTAACTGGTGAAACGTGGGAGTGTACTACACTCGTCTGCCTACCGCTTCGGGGATTATATGCGTGAAGTTACGTTAAATACATACATATATTAATTGCGCGTTGAATGATATCTTTTCGGTTTTACTCTTTACACAGTGGTACATATTAAATTTTATTCTTTCCACTCCTACGTCTGCTTGAAAGGAATCAATTACTAACTATCTGGGAAATCTCACAGTTTTATTGTTGTTTTTTTGGTTCCTTGGTCGGTGGTGATTGTGGTGGTGGTGGTTGGTTCGTTGGTCTCTCGTTGGTTAAGTGGTTGCAAGCGCGACTGCTGGGCTAGAGGTCCTGGTGCGAACCCCGGGTGCTGTAAAATATTTTCGGGATTTTCTAATTTGAAATTCACAGTACCAACACGGAGTAGAGATTCGTGCCCGGTAAATGTAAATGTCAATGTCGTATAATGTAAGTGTTGAAAATAAGGTAGTACTGCAGTACTCGGCC
>DWEH01001041.1:0-10045 GCA_018245815.1 Apyrrothrix aesculapus
GACTCACCACCTATTCCATATTGGGACGTAAACGTAACTGGTGAAACGTGGGAGTGTACTACACTCCTCTGCTTACCCCTTCGGGGATTACAGGCGTGATGTTACGTTTAATATAACATAACAAATTAAACATGGCAGTACTACACTGCTCTTTCTACCCTTTCGAGGAAATATGGACGTGTTTTTATGTGGTAACTCGAAGTAAAGTTTTGAATTATTAAATCCATTACAACCTGTTCCTTAAATAAATAAAATATGGAACACGGTATTATTCAGCAAAAAAATTATCAGATAATTTACACAGCGACACGACGTACACATGCTGCAATGCAGAGAGATAGCGAACGATAGTGGACAACCAACGTCATACTAGACAGATTTGCAGAACGGTGATAACAATTATCATAAGAATTGCAGTCCCCGAGAGTATATAAGCGACAATTGGTTCACAATCGTCGTCAATCAAGCGAACAGAGCACACTGAAAATGGGCTCCGATTTCAGAAAGAGGAAGGTCACGTTCATCTTCCAGAAATTCTTCGACAAAGACAACAGTAACTTCATAGAGAAGAAGGACTTCGATCTTTCCGCTGAGTATACCGCGCAACAACGAGGATGGCAAGCGAGCGACCCTCAGTACAAGAAGCTTCAGGAGAGCATGAACAAAGTTTGGGACAGTTTACAGAAGCACGCCGACAAGGATAACGACGGCAAAATTTCTCTGGAAGAATGGGTGGCCATGTGGGATGAGTACGCCAAGAATCCTTCGTCACCTCTCGAATGGCAGAACCTATACTGCAAGGTCATCTTCAGCATTCAGGATGCCAGCAACGACGGCGCTATAGACGTCGATGAGTTTTCCGGCGTCTTCGAATCTTTCAAAATGGACAAGCAGAACGCTGTTACGGCCTTCGAAAAGTTGGCCAAGGGTAAAGCCACCATATCCTACGAGGAATTCCAGAAGCTGTGGAACGAGTTCTTTACCAGCGAAGACCCTGATGCGCCCGGTAACTTTATTTTCGGTGTGAATACTTACTAATTCATCACTCATTAGTATGTTATTTTATTTAACTATGTGAATTATTATTGTTACGGTTTAAAATTGTTATGTATGTTATCAGAATTATGTGATCTTGGATTAATTTATACAACTGTATCGAGTGACTAGTACATGAAATACAGAACTCATATATACCGCATTGTTTCTTTGTATTCAATCCTTTTTCCTCGGCTGATGTAACTATCCCGTTGTTCTAGTGGTTAGACAACCTTAGTGCTGAGCCAAGGGTCGTGAGTTTGATCCCCACCTAGAACAAATACGTGCTTTATATGCAGTAAAACTTTTTTTGTCTGGGTGTAAAAAATAACTGCCGAGTTTGGGATCAGGTGGACGTGTGTAGAGATGTTCCAAGATATATTTTTAGGGCCCACTGCGGGGCTCTTATATGTTCTCTCATAACTGCGCATCCGCATACTAGAAGATCGTCAATTATCTTGGCGCCATCTTTAAATTTTGACGAGTGGTATTCTCTTTATATAAAAAAGAATTTGGATCACGTTTTAGTAGAAATTGCTAATTGATGTGTTTTGTATTTGTCATTTTTTATGTTTTTTAATATTATTTTTCCCAAAAAAAAAATGTGTGTTCTATGAAGCAGCGATATACTCCTTTGGCTAATAGCGGTTAGATATTTATTCACAGCCCGTCCGCACAGAGCGTCGCTTATCATTTATAAATCATTTGCGATGTACAATCGATGTGGCGCCAGGGGCTCCTAATCTTTATAAAGACGCTTCATTAGTGTCAAGTAACTATAGCTAATATATCATACACTTATAAGCGGTTGCCTGGGAGAAATCTCTTTTAAGCGATAAGGCCACCCAATATTTGCATTTATTCTGTCTGTGTGATTAGTAACAGCTCTTATGTGGTGTAAACAATGAAGAGTTATCTATTCCAAGTTATCGGTCACGAAGTAACTTCATAATTTGGCTTACTTAGTACCACATTCTCTTTTTAAAACATTAAGTTGAAACATATGGAATTAGAAACAAAACTTTCCATCGCGATTTCTTGTTCTTTCTTTTTAAATGTTAGTTATAAAAGTCACAAAAGAACTTATAAGCAGCCTGGCATTACGCGACCACTTTACATATTCCTGATTTCAAATAAAGAACGTTGTATTCAGTGTGATGTAAGATTTCAAATTCCAAATTTAAATATTTTAGGTTACAATTAAATATCAGTGGGATATTTCGTAACCTTCAAGACACATACGTGATTTGTTCTTACAATAAAACGATGATAACAATCGTTGTTTCAAGATAACAAAATTTTGTTTTTTAAATGGATTATAATGTAATACACCATTATTTTAGAGCCGTTTTATTAATAAGACATACTTACAAATTGTAATTTATTAATAATACATACTTTTAATTGTGTATTAATAATACATACTTACAATAACAGATTTTCACGTGTTACTCACACACTTTTGCTTTTAAACTTTGTCATATTTGTTCGTCTATTAAATGCACTATAGTTCAAAACAAGTAAATTTACTTGTTTTAATATACCTACGGAACACAGGCTCTCTCTGGTTTGATCAAAGTACATACGCCTAGTTCTGTCTCTTCCGACTCAACTACTCACACTCGCAGACGTAACAATTGTTTATCTTCAATGTATGTTTGCTCAATAATTTTATAAGATTGGCGTGAAAAAATAAATAATAAGGAATAAAATGCTCGTAATCAAGTGACAAATATGTGCTAATCACCATTTCATCACCAAGTTATATTTGCTTACCCTGCACGGCACTTTGTCTAGCGGTTGCAAGTGCGACTGCTGAACGCTCGGTCCTGGGTTCGACCGCCCTGTTGAATACTATTGTGGTTTTCTATATTGAAATTCTTAGTAGTGGCTCCGAGACTGGATTTGTGCGCGGTGTATAGTAATAGGCTCACCCCTTATTCCATGGTGTAATGTATAACTAACAGGTAAAACGTGGGAGTGTACTACACCCCTATGATTACTCCTTCAAGGAAATACAGGTGGTTACGTTAAATGACGCCTCGTTGGTTGTGTTGCAAGCGCAACCGCCGATCGAATCCGGTTCAAATCCGGGGTCAGGTACTATTTAATTTCTCTAACTTAATTTTTTTAGTAGTGGCTTGAAGTCTGGATTTGTACCCGGGTTATGGCAATAGACTCACCACCAATTCCATAAGAGACGTAAAAGTAAGTAAGTAACGGACGCAAAGTGTACTACACTTCTCTGCCTGCTACTTCGGAGATTACAGGCGTGATGCTACGTTACATTTTATGCTAAATACTAGTGAAGAAGGCGATACACACATATTTTTTAACATTTAATATAAGGAATGGCATAATATGTTTAATATTACGAGCATTTAAACGGTAATTCTCATGATCGTACAAAACAAAAAAGGTCAAGACAGATCGCCGTTAAGATTAAAACGGGCTCCGAATAAAGAATAATTGTGAAACAAGGAATAAATGCGGACATTTTTGTTGAATACGGCGAGTGCTAATTACGCGCTGAATTATCGTCCCGAGTCCGCCATGGAATAGCTGCTGTGCGGTGTGAGGGACAAGAGACTGCGATTTAAAAGTTATAGAATTTTTTGCAGGGCTTACCTCATACCAGGTCGTTGACGTTGTTATTTGAGATTTCAAAAAGACTTTAAAATATTGTGATTAACACTTTAGTGGTGGGTAATAAAAAATCAAGTAATAGTCGATATAAAAAAATGTTATCTATTTTTTATTATTGTTCATTATTTTTTTATTGTTAGCGCAATTGCCGATCGAGAGGTCCTGGTTTCAAATCCCGAGTCGAGTACTATTGGATTTTTCTAAAAAATTAGAATTTATAGTAGTCGCTCGGAGTCTGGATTTGTGCCCGGTGTATGGCAATAGGCTCACCACCTATTTCATATTGGGACGTAAACGTAACTGGTGAAACGTGCGAGTGTACGACACTCCTTTGCCTACATCTTCGGAGATTATAGGTGTGATGTTACGTTGAAATAAAAAAGTTATAAAAACAATGCCTTATCTAAAACTAAATTACTCGTATAGATTTGAAAGCATAAAATACACGGAATTCGACTGAAATATTATTAAAAGAAATCAAGACCCACCTATACCATTGTTCCTGCTGTTCTGTTTGCGTTCCAATTTTTGCTTGAGCTTGGAGTACTGTCGTTGTGTTCGCTCGTCCTTCTGGTAGACCGGCGGCGGTGGGGAATGTTGCATATGGTGTGGGGCCACGTGGTGGAAGTGCGTCGGGTATGCGGCACTATAAAAATGTTGCGGGCCCCCTGCGCCATTGGTGGGACCCTAAAAACACAAAAATCGAAGAATAAACAACACCCAATAAACATCTACAAAAACGTTTATCAACATCTATAAAACAACACGATATCGGCCTTATGTTTACAAAACAACACTAACAAAACCGAAAACCAAATTCTGCTCACACTGACCTTCACGGTATCTTGGTCATTGGAATATTTTATTGAATCCGGATCGTTCATTTTTTTATTTCGAGTGTATTTATTCGCCTCTTTTAAAATCGAACACCTTGTCAGGCTGACGCGGACGTAACTGCCACGTACTGCCAACTGGCTCGTGATAACACTCGCACTCACCAACACAAACAAGACGATGTATCGATATAATCCAGCCACGATCGGAATAACACCAAGTGAACGCACGCAAGACCGAGCGCGGTGCTCGCTACACATAGCCGTATAATACGAAGTAAAATTTCCTCTTATTCGCTTGATTTACAAACGAAACAATCGATAAATCGACGGAAATTGTATGCGCAGACGACCTTACAAATAGCGTGTTATGCCAGAGATATATAAAAATAGCTTTTAAATAATATTTTTTATTTATAAGAATTAAATCATCATTATTATATGGTTATTCCATATTTAATTATAATCTGATGTTATAATGATGTAGCTAATGCGGTAAAGCATATATAATATTTTTTTATGAAAACAAACAACATAGTTCCAATTAGCATTGGCAGGCGGCTTACTTCGGATTTGGGGCGCGAGCTGATATTATTTCGACAAAGACAAATTAATTATACTACTGATGAGCTCCACAGAAGCACATCCATAAAACATTTGTATAATCTCGACTAAAACATTACAAATGTATTGTAATAGTTTAAATATTATCTTAATTATTTATCTACTGTCATTAATAACTGATATTTTAATTACAATTTTATCTATATTTACTTATGCATTCAACTTACGTAATACTAAAACAACGTTTTAATGGTTACATGAATTTTTGGTTCGATATCTCATGTATTGTCTATACCACTGTTCCCTACTTCAGTTGACGCATATTCAATTTCAGAAACGGTAAGTATGTTCGTAGACGAAAATAAATAATAGTTTTAAAAAAACTAAAAAATACGCTTTTGTGCCAAAATGATCTAAAAAATAAAGAGTTAATTTAAAAAAAAATCGAATTAAGAAGAATAATGTTAATAAGTAAAAAAAATATTACAATGTAAAAAAAAACCTTGACGTGCATGGTGTCAATAGATCACTTAAAAACACCCCACGATTTTTTTAAATTTCATATTATTGCATTGTCATCGGTCCTTGATAAGTATGCAAAATTTCAAATTAATCCGTCATTTTAAAGTCGGTCAAAATCGCGTTCAAAGTGGCCGTTACAAACATACATAGATAGATATATACATAGATGCGACCGAAGCTAATAAAAGCGTATTTAAAAAACTAGTTCTCACATAGTGGTGCGGGGGCTGGTGGTGCGGGGGTTGGTGATGCGGCGGCTGGTGGTGCGGCGGCTGGTGATGCGGCGCGTGGTGCGGCGCGTGGTGCGGGTGCACCAGGTAGTGGCGCATACCCTCGTCCAGCACCGGCGGCATCAGCTGCGGCATCATGGCCGCTGACGTCACCACCGGCATGCCACCTGCTCAAACAAACCGTTTTCAGATGTAAAATATGCAAACTATTTATAGAACATTCCAGTCATATGTGCAATGTAATATTAATTTTTTCTATGAGTCCTATTAGGAGTTGGTTTATATGGTAAATAGGTTCCAAAAGAATAGCTTAAAGAGTAACTCAGACATCTAACAATAATCACAACATATTTTTATATCTGAACGCGTCCATATCGTTCCAATGTCATACATTTTGTTAATGTCACATATAACGTATTCGGAGCATAGATATATTACAGATAGAATGAGCGAGCATTAAGTGCATATTATAAGTGAAAATGTCCTGTTGATAGAACGAGAACGAACCAGCATTTGGTGAAAATGGAATCATGTGCGATTGGCTTCTTCAGTAACTGACGCGCGAAGTTGCTGGCGGATACAATAACTTAATGAGAAACGAGTACCAAATTCATTATCTTTCTCTCTCTATCCACGAGACGACTTTTTGTGGCTCGCCTACTCTATGTATATAATGCCTCTATGGTCGGCCGTCACGGGCTGCTAGCTTATTTTGACAGTAACGACCGCTCCGCTGCGTAACTTTCCGGTTTATGAATAAAACTTATTTTGTCAATTCGGAGAATCGGCCTCATCCTTTCCTTGTGCTCATCCACTCAGAGATCCTGGCGGAAACGCGTGGCAGTTTTTTTTTAAGTTCCACAACATGGGAACCTGAGCGCAAAGCATGAGCAATCTGCTAAGAATTCGATAGACCTTTTTTGGGTTAAAACTGGCTGTGCTGTTCATTGTTTAATTAATATAATATTTTAGTAAAGGAAAGACATTCCGCAAATTTTTCGTCTAGGAGTAATAAAAACGCATGAGAATGTAACTGTCAATGCAAATTAAACGATTGGCATTTGAAAACATAATATTATCATTATGATGTTATTTTCATTAGTTTTTAGAGTATAAATCATTTTTTAATTGCTACGTACAATGACATAAAAAAGATACGATAAAAAAATTTACGATATTGACTATCGACAAAGCAGAATGAACTATTATTGTACATGGTTAGTGAATTTCATTTATTTGTAGCATAAATTAGGTACGATATTCTTTTCCTGAAAAATCCATGGAAGAATCTCGGTGTCCAGTTGTATACGAAATAGATGCGTAGGAGACATTTGGGTTTGGAAATACAATATATCTAATAAAATCTATACCCATATAAAACATTGAATATTATGTGAGCGGCATTCTCTATGCTCCTCATACTGTAATCCAAACTCTTACGAGATGTCGGGAGCACTAATACCAGCTGCGTGTAGCGTGGTCGAGTATGCGTCCAGTCACTCGAAGAAAACGGTGCTCGGCGGCAAAATACGTCCATGTAAATTAATATATTGGGACATCTCCGCACATGGCCATCTGAATTTAAAGTAGGCATAACCTGTGTTATGGTAACCATGACTGATAAACTACATATATACATATATATAATAAATATATATTTTAAATAGTATTATTTAAATATTATTAGTATTTAAATAGTATTCTTTTACACCAAGACACTGAATTAATATTTAAACACATCATACAAATATTTATCTATGATAGGAATCCTATCCACAAATATACATATGAACATACATGGAAAGAGTGTCGTACCGTATTCAGCGTGCACGGCGCACATGTGCGCGTGCTGCGGGTGCTGCTGCGGATGCGGGCACATCTCCTGGGGCACGAAGTACTGCTCGGGCGGGTAGTACTCGCCGTAGTAGCCCTCGGGCCCTCCACCGCCCCCGCCTTCGGCCACGCCCACGCCCACCATGGCGGCCTCTAGCAGCGCATCGCACGCCGCCCGCGCCGCATCCGTTGCGTCTGCGCACCCGTCACACACCTCTCAAACTGTAAACAACAAGTATATGACGTCATTATTTTACATCCAATAGTGCATACGGGGATGTACGTGGTTCCAAGCTCCACGTTAGAGCCTCGAACTAGGGCCAAGCCAGCCTCAGCTACCCGTGGTGTACCCTGCTGTTCAACAGACGAGGCTTTGGCGACCGACTGATCGCGGTACAGCGCAGGCTACCTAGACACGCCTAAATGCCCTGGCCGCCGCCCAAGAAGCCCTGCGATCCCCAATCAACATGCCCAGCGTGGGGATTATGGTCAAAACCAGTAAAGGCGTACGTTCAGTAATGGACTGAGACAGACTAATGATGATAAAAGTTCGTAGAATATTTAATTTACATAATTCTGTTTATGACAATAGGCACAACAGACATTCTGTATTCCAAGTAATCGTTTAAGATATATTTCTATAATGGACTGTTTTCTCAGAACTATTGTATAAGTAAAATGTAATCAATTCTATCGCCTATAAAATTCACATAATATGCTGTTATATTACTCTATATATTAATATTAACGATCGAGACGTGCTGGGTTCAAATCCCGGGTCGGGTACTATTGGATTTTGCTAACTTAGATTTTCTAGGAGAACTTTCTTGTACTGGCTCGGAGTCTGGTTTTGTGCCCGGTGTATGGCAATAGGCTCACTCCCTATTACATCATGGGACGTAAACGTAACTGTTGAAACATTTTAGTGTACTGGACTCCTCTGTCTACCTTTTCGGGGATTACAGGCGTGAGTTACGTTACATATTAATAAGTTTACTTTTCTAAACTCAGATGTTCTTTATTTTATATTTCATTAATATTTATAATAGTACTCAAATAACAGAACAACAGGCGTATTCGAAATTTAAAATTCTGACTTCTATAGAGGATTTTCCAGAATAAATGATGTTAAAGTATATTTGTTAATAGCAATTCATGCAACAGAACAATAAGTTGGTTATAATTTTAGAATTCGATAGTTTGATATGAAGGATTTTCCAGAATAATTGCTGTTAAAGAATATCCGTTAATATCAATTCATACAACAGAAAAATACGCTTGTTCGAAATTTAAAATTCAAACCGATATAAAGGATTTTCCAGTGAGCAACTCGTCAAATCTCTATCGACGTTTTCGTGTGAGCGCGTCGTGAGCGCATTTGCCTTTTAAATATTGTGGTGCGGCGGCGCCTCACGAGCCGTGCGCGGGTCGCCATGGATGAGCTCGGAATCTGTGTCAGTGATTGTAGGGCTGCAACATCGCGCGAAAAGCTCACGTACCTACTCTAAGGGCGATCATCTGACAACTTTAATAAAACAGCTGGCCGTGCTGGCTTCTCACGTTCTCACTATTCGAGTTTAATGCAATTTAGCATTATTTATAAGCGATTGTTGGAGAAATACACAAATGATGACAATGTGTATTATTTAAAATGCGACGGTACCGAGAAAGGCGAAACATATTTACTCGTAATATCTGTTAGTATATATGTATTAGAATTATTATGATATCATCACGCCAGGATCTTTGCCTACCCCGTAAGAGAGGGTAGGCAAAGATCACCCGAATGCCAAATAACTGAATACTTACATACCGAATGTGCTTTTTCTATATTTTACTAGAATAAAAATAAAGTATATGTAGGTAGTTTAGGTAATGATTAAATATAATCAAGAATCGGTTTGGAAAAACAACTTACGACCGTGATATTTACATTCAATCACTTGTTTAATGTGAAGTGAAATGTAAAGGATTTCCGTTGATTTAATTGTATTTATTGATTAATAGCGTCATTAAAATAGGAGTTTCATTAAATCGAAGATTGTATCTCATAATAGGCATGAATAGTTACATCGCATTTACATACAATAGTAATTGAAACATTGTATAATATAGACAGAGAGCACCCATTACCAAATATCTCGATTCTAACAGACGTGACGTGTTCCTTCTACGTTCGATCGGTGCTCTCTGCCTACCCCGGAACGGATCAGACATGACGAGAACACTATAATAAGTATAATGTAGAAACGTCTTACTGATCAGTAAACTGATAGATCGAAGCCAAACGGCTGGACGCGGCGAGCTGAAATTAGAAGCAGGCTTGTGACGTCAGCTATTGCTGAGAAGGACATTTAAAATATTGCGGGATCAAGAACACAG
>DWEH01001042.1:0-10042 GCA_018245815.1 Apyrrothrix aesculapus
TCGTTATTTGCCCAAAACAATGTTAATGGCAATGTTATTTTGCTCAAATCGTATTCTGGTGGCGTATCGGAACCGTACATCCTCTGATTGTTAGATCCGTAATCGAATTGCTGGAACTTTCCACCCGATACCACCTCTTGGGCGAAGTGTACCACCGTCTTCCAAGATGTTCCCGTCCCTAAATTCGACAGGAAGGCCGGCAACAATTTTTCATTGAATTGTTTTTCGTTGTAGCCGCAAATATAGAAAAAAACGTTCTTACAAAGGAACGTGTCAATGTTCTCCACATCACAGCCGTTCGAAATTTTTCCCAAAGCTGATTTTTTTGGTACGAACTCGTGAGATCCATACAACATTTCCATATATGCAACGTTACTGGTTAAAGGTGCTAGAGATTTAAGAGGTGATTTCAAATCTGTGAAAAATGCCACGGGAGCCAAGGCGAATCCTGCCGCCAAAATATTATTGTACTCCGGCCGGAGAGACAACATTACGAAAAGCATAGTAGTTCCCATAGAATGCCCTATATAGGTAATCTTAGTACCTTCCCCTTTCACTTTCATAATGTAATCGATAACAGCCGGAAGATCGTGGATCGCTGCGTCGTGCCAAGAAAAGTTCCAGTACGCTTTAGAATTAGTTTTCAACCACGCGTGCTCTCTGGAGTACTGATTTCCTCTGACATTAGACATCCACACGTCGTAACCGGCATCTGATAGAACATACGCTAATCCTTTACCCGGACCGTTGAGGACCCAGTCTGCTGAACTAGCAAAGAGTCCATGCTGTAAAAGCACAGTCTTAGAAGAGACGACACCATCCTTGGAACGCGGTATTCTGTGAACATTGAGCAAGTAACCTTCAGATATAACCGTGTGAGTCTCACAGGTGTAGCCATTACGAGTTATTATTCCTGGAACCGAGAGCACAGCATCGGGATTGTCCATTCGCGACTCTGCGTCATCACTGGGTATAAAGGACCACGAATCAGCCACTTTCCTACCGCTTTCCTTAACTTGATCCACGTAATTATTCACGTCAGCAACAATTTTCTTTTGTTGGTTATCGAAGTAGGTGTTGACTGAGTCCGTCATTTTCACCGCTCCTTCGTAGCTGGTATTGATTGCTTTCTGCATTCGACTCCTTTGTTCTTCGAAAAATGATATTACATTTTCGGATTGGTTCTTAAAAAAATTTATTAACGGTTTATCCTTTATTTCCTCCATGAAAGACCAGTTTTGCTCGAACGAGCGAGCGGCGGCGATCGTGGCGAGAATGACTAATAATACGTTCATAGTTTAGAATATTTAATCTAGACTGGCCTCGAAGCGCTCGCATGCTGTATTATTGTATTTGTACCCCAGCCGGGGTCATCTGCAAACGTCATGCCGAGATAATTCGCGTACCAGTCGCGCATAATCTTTCAACTAAAGTAAAAAAATGTGTTATTGTTTATTAAAGTTGTGCGTTTGATAATTCCATCCGGGTTTCCACGAAACAATATTCGCTTCATCATAACAAAATATATGGGTCACAACAAAATTTTCTACCACGTTCTCTGATAACGAATCTAATCGCTGTTGACGCACGCAGTAACTGTAAAAGCAATATTTATATCTGTTGCACCTTTAACAACAACCTAGCTTTACGTCTCGTATCACGTCCACACTAGCATAGAATTGGATATAATATATTAATCAAAACCCCATGTCCAATAACAAAACTGTATCTCAACTCGAGTTCAACCTATGAATTTACATAACGTTGGCGTATTTAATTAAATCACGTCTTTGCCATGTTGGTAGTACATTTCATTTGTACAAGACCCCACAAATAACAGCGTGATTCATAACAGCTCAAAATAGTTAATTGCAAACATAAGCGGAACGGTCCAACAACAAGCATGTACTGAATAATTGAGAACGTCAATCTTCCACGTGTTGTTTAAGTATATCTACATATCATGCGCCTAATACGTATAATATGAATAAAAATATTATGCATATTTAAAATTACAATCGTATTTCGATTTTATGTTATTATGTGTTTTTTACTGCTTGGTTGTTAAATAGATAAACTGACCATTAGATGGTTGGTAAGTGGTCATGTCGTAGTCCGTGTTAAACAACCCCATATCATAACGCACGGGATAAATCAGTGGAAAGCTAATACCAGAATTTACACTTTCGTGGCGAGAACAAGCAAGGGACTCGAATATGTATACTCTTACATATAGAATGTAGTGTCATAGTGGTTAATTTAAAAATACTACATGTTCAGTTATTTGTTTAAATTCATATAAGCTGTTTAAATGGGTGTTCATTTACATTAAAAAAATATAATTTAAAAAAAATCATCTCGGAAAGCAACAACAGGGGAAACAGAAAATAAACAGTAAGGAAAATGGAATACATAACGTAATATCACGCCTGTAATCCCCGAAGACGTGGGCAGAAGATTGTAGTACACTCCCACGTTTAACCAGATACGTTTACGTCCCAAAATGGAATAGGTGGTGAGTTTATTGCCATACACCAGGCACAAATCCAGACTCCGAGCCACTACTAGAAATTCTAATTTTAGAAAAATCTAATAGTACTCAACCCGGACTCGAACCCAGGACCTCTCGATCGGTAGTCGCGCATGCAACCAACACGACCAACGAGGCAGTATTACTATGTAAGCTTAAAGTATTGAACAAATAATATTTTCTCAGAGCAATTACTTGTCTTTTACAAACCATGGGACATCTCTATTTAACATTGGTATTGGGTCAAACTTCGAGGTTAAGTATTGTCGTCAAAATCCTCTGTGTATGACTGTTTATGTTTCACAATATATGGTATAGACATTTACTTTATGATCTGAACATGAAATGTGGCATAGATGTCTACTTTATGACCTCAACTGTGGTACAGTAAAGCTATATTTAAGAATATAGCTTAACCATGAAGTATAAATAAAATGTAAATATAATTAAATCTGATGAAACATGTACTGGCTAACTGGATATGTATTTTGAGATGGTTTGACTAATTTGATCATGTATATAAGCAACCACAAAACATTTAACATTGAAATAATATCTGTTTATTCAGGTTGGGCAAGCATACGGGGCGCACATTAAGGAAACACTGATTGGCAAACATGAACTAAGTCGTCAAATTGTTAAGGATAAATATTTTAAAGAGAATATGCCAAATCTTCTGACTTGGAGTGAAAAAGAGCAGATCCGCTATCTTGCTACAACCCACCCAGATGAATGGACACCAGAAAAAATTGCAGAGAGCTTTCCCGTAACAGTGGCTGTAGTGAAGGTATGTTTTTCAAAAACCAAACTGCAAGCTCCTTTATATGAAAAATGAATAAAAAGATATATATAGGTATAATAGGCATATTAATATTGAAACAGAAAGTTCTTTTAAAAAGCAGTGATACCATAGTGGTTCAGAATCCAGTGTCCTCCGGAATTGTTGGAATCATACTGGTGCACACCTGTTTACAAAATTATGTGCATTTGATAATTCAATATCACTTTCACTGTAATGCTGAAGGAAAATGTTGTAAGTAAATCTGCACATCTTAGAATTGTTTGCTTATTTCTCTAAGACTTTATATATGAAAACCTATAATTGGCCAGTGTTGTAGACTTGCCTTAGCATTTATTGGGACCATGTCCATTAGTGGATCAAGTGTTGTTAATGCTGATGGTACTTAAGATCAAATGTTAAAAAAGTGATGAAGTATGTATATTTGTTTATTATATTATTTTAGTTTATATTTGAACACAGTTGTCACTGCTTAATAATGTATGATTTAATAAAGTCATATACACTGAATTATTTACCCTTTAATAATTTTTTTTTTTTTTAACAATTTAATTTTTTTTTTTTTTTAACAATTTATATTTTTTTCCATTTATGATCTTCCCATCTTAAAAGTTTATGCAATTTTGGAAATTAAATGGTTTCTGTACAAAACACATAAGGGGTATTATTGAAATTTATGGTTATTATTTGTTAACCATTTTTCTACAAATTTATGTATGGTGTTATTAATACGTACATCTTTATTGAGTTTATAAATAAAACGTTTTTTAATTAACATGATTTAATGGTTGACATATGACATGATAATACTACTGCTACTAAAAAAAAGTGCAATAAAATCTCAACTAACAATAAATTTAACAATATCAACAGAAACTACTCAAGTTCCCCTGGAAACCAGCAGCTGAAGTGCGTATAGCACGTCATGATGCATCAACTATGAGAAATTGGAAAGAGCTGAAAGAAGGCACACTAAATATACCTGAAAATTTAAGAGAACACTTCCTGAAATTTTCTGAAAGAACAATACCACCTCTAAACCGACAATCAATCAAAGATGATTTGACGCAAGAAGAAAAAATTGGAGAATTCGAAAGGATTATCCAGAAATGTGCCAAGGATAGTGAAAATGTATCAGAGCAAGTAAGCAATGAAGAGAACACTTTTGAAAATCAGAGAAATGTAAAGAGGGATTACAAAAGGATGACATTAGATCAACTAACAATGAACATTAGAAAGAGAGTAGATTGTGGTAAGGAGATTGATTTACCTGATAAAGTAATGTTAAACACAATTTCTGTATTTCCTACTGCTCAAGCAGCCAAAGAACATATGAGCAAAGAAATTGAATTATCGAGTGATGACATGGAAAGAGACAAAGAAACAACAATGACGGAATACAAAGAGACTGATAATAAAGTTTTTTCTGGTGGAAATTATCCACAGCGGATAAGAATACCCAAGAAAGCCTTCAAGAAAGGTGCAACATACAAAATAAACGATTGCTTTTACGATGACGATGGCCGATTTTTATATAGAGTTTTAGGCATGACGAATAATTAGGAATTATGTGTAGAAACAAATAAAACAAAAATATTGAAGCCTTGTTTTTATTTTATATAAAATTATATGCATTTCATTATACTTGTCCATTACAATAAAATTATTTATTTCAAACCAATATAATAATAACATTCGAATACATTGAAAAATTATTGCATGTCTTTTTCAACACATGTTATGGGATAATTCATTTCAATAATCAAACTTTGATTATTTTTCAATGAAAAATAATATAGTATTCAATATATCGTTATAAAAATACATCTCAGCGACTATCAACACTGTACATTTCGTACGGAACATAAAATATGGCTTTATTGATCACTAAGGCGAACATAAAAACTTTACATTTCGACAATATCACTAATGTACGTGTGTTAATAATAATATCTTATATCTCTCATTGAACAATTAATACTTTATTGCCAAATATACAGTTTGGATAATATGTCGAGACTACACATATGGATATACAATAATATATAATGTATTAAAGCGTTAAATAGCTTAGGAGAAAAATAATAAGTAGAACCTTTGAAACAGATAATGTTGTTCTAGATTTTACGTTATGTATTTATTGTATTGTAACATTACACTTTCTCCATAAATATTACATAGTCCTCCACACAATGAAGTGCAGTGCACCTTATTACTTCGGACAGTATGGAAGTATTATTTATCTTTACAGACGTCATTTTATTGGTTCTAAACATAAAAATTTTATTCAATAAAATAAAATGTTCGCTATGTAATGCGATATAGTTATCGATTACGCATTTTCATATTGATGTTAGTGGAGTGAGTATTGTTTCATGTACGACAGAACGTTGCATTCACGAGAATGAAATATTAACGTAAAAACGTAACATCACGCCTGTAATCCTCGAAGAGGTAGGCAGAGGAGTGTGTCAAACTACCACGTCTCACCAGTTACGTTTACGTTCCTCCTTGGAATAGGGGGTGAGCCTATTACCATAAACCGGGCACAAATCCGAAAAAAAATTAACCCATTAAATTAAATATAACTTTTTATTTAGGTATTCATTAAAGTTCAATATCTTGAGATCCCAAGTCGGCCTCACACAGCCAAATGTCTGAATTGATTGGTGACAAGGAAAAAATATAGGCCAGTTTTCTTTTTGCATTAAGTGTAAGTAATATATTTCTAAATTTTATTTCAGTTTCTAAAATTGAATTTAGACATCTGGCTTTACGAGTCCAGCCTTATGTTAAGAAGGTGGTATTTATTTATCCATATTAATGTGGTGAATAACGTTAGCAAATTCATCAAGTCTTTTATGATTTGTCAGTAATTGCTACACAGTTTTACATTAGGCCTTATTTCATCTTAATCATTCGATATTGCTCATGGCGATGAAAATAATACACGTAGAAAATAAATTTTAATAACGGCACAGCATAGCAGTCAATGAATACATTTTGTTGATTTTCTTAATACATTTGTAAATAATATATACATATATTGACACATTTTTCGATACTTTTAAATATTCTCATTTGGCAGTTTGCGTTCAATAATTTAATGAATTTTCTCGTGTTATAATTTTTGTAATACTCTAAATGGAACGTAAAAATAACGAATCAAGTTCATTTTGCTCTCATTTCAAATAGGGAATATCAACCCAATGTATGCACAACATAGTTAACAGTAACAAGCAATAAATAGATTTACATATTGTATTTATTGGAATGTTCGACGTTATGATACTGTGCATGATTTTCATATTGTTCGAGTCAAACGAACAAACACGATCAACGTAGCGTAACGTAACGTAACCATACCGTATTCGTTAACGAATAGCATTACAAGACATTACAAAAATTACATGTTCACGCACAGTTCCGTACGGATCGCCTCGACAGACCCTAACCTTCACACACTATACAACGTATCTATATACAATCGAGTTGTTACGTCACCCGCGATCCTACCGAACTACGCACTAGTGGATATGCCGAATTATTTCGTCCGTCGTGACCACACACTACATCCAACTAAGAGTACACAGAGAAATAGCTTTTACATTACGTGGCATTATGTATGTATGTACATAATTTCTATTTGCGTATGCACGTCGCTCGTGAATAGTACAAACCTGTATCCATAGCACGAATCACTAGCGAGTAAGTATTCGTATCGTAAGCGTAGAAATTTGTATGCGTAAATTAGTTCTATTTACGACCGCTAGGGGCGCTGTACAATTTTCATACAAATTTCTACGCTTACGATACGACTACTTACTCGCTAGTGACTCGTGATAAGGCTACTGATAAAGAAAATCACGACTAATCTATATCTACTGCGTTATTGGATGTAATATCTACATTTAACAAATGACATATAATTTTAATGTACTATAGGATGTAAATATACAACTTACATTTATAATATATTACATTTTACAACAATTTATAAATAATTTTATTGTATTATTATACATAAATTATGCATTTTACATCCATACGATTCCATACATTATTGTATGCATGCATATAATGTCGATACTCCTTGAACCGAGTCGAGGGAGCGCACAGTGTAGTTATAAATCATAATTAAATCGACACGGATTACTGGGAGCTAGGTCGTAGACTTATCTTTCTGCATTAGAAGGCCGAGTGACTAATGCGCCTCAATAACACACGGACAGAAATTACATCCAACAACTAATAATAACTGAGAAAAAACTCATTTGTTTGAAAGCGGGTATCGTTAGAAATTTAAAATTCATTTTAATAATCAAAATGACATATATTACAATACGTTAAAAAAATGTGACATTACGTTACGTTAATTATGACATTATATAATTACATATTATGACTGCCTCATCGGTCGTGTTGGTTGCAAGCGCGACTGCCGGTCGAGAGGTCCTGGCTTCAAATCCCGGGTCGAGTACTATTGGATTTTTTTAACTTAGATTTTCTAACAAAAAATTCCAGTAGTGGCTCGGAGTCTGGATGAGTGTCCGGTGTATGGCAGTAGACTCTCAACCTATTCCATTGTGGGATGTAAAGGTATCGGGTGAAACATGGGAGTGTACTACACTCCTCTGCCTACCTCTTCGGGGATTACAGCCGTGATGTTACGTTTATATTAAATATCATATTTAAAGACGAGATATTGATGCTTAATTCGTATATCCGTATGTCCGCCGTGGCGCCACGACGTCGTAAGACACGCCTGCGTTCACCTTGTACAGAATGTTTTATTTTGGTTTCCATATTTTTTTTTACCAAAAGTGAGTGAAACGCAAGTTCAACGAATTTTAATACTAAATATTGAGATTGGCGAAGAATGAGAAATAATCATTGATTCCTGAAATTATAATGAGGAAACTGTACATTACCAGACTCAGATTATGAAGGTTTCATATCCAGGAATTATATATGTAATGTTAGTTTATAGACATAGCTACGGATATGTACTAACCATTAATTTAATGGTAAACGTAACATCACGCGTGTAATGTCCGAAGCGGTACGCAGAGGAGTGTAGTACACTCCCAAGTTTCATCAGTTACGTTTACGTCCCATCGTGGAATAGGGAGTGAGCTTATTGCCATACACCGGGCACAAATCCAACCTCCGAGCCATTACTAGAAATTTCTTCTAGAAAATCTAAGTTAGAAAAGTCCAATAGTACCCGCCCCGGGATTTGAACCCAGGACCTCTCGATCGGCAGTTGCGCTTGCAACCAACACGACAAACGAGGCTTTAATGTTTTTTTTAAATTACATTTTAAACAATTCCCTACAGTTGTAAGCAATTTCAAATGAAAGAATAGCTTAAAATAGCGCCCAGTGGTTTGTATGTCATATATTACAAATCGAAAAAAAAACAGCAATTGGTGTACTAGTTGATAATTGGGAGAAGCTTGCACTGACCCAGTGAAATTTGCGCTCTACAAATCATATTGCTGTGAAAAGCTTTGAAGATAACCGACTCTAACAACTAGACGAAAAACCTGCCCAAAGCACCAATATCTATACACGTATAACAGACCTGGCCAACTTTATTGTTCACCATGTGATCGGCTCTACAGGACCAAATGTTCTTTCGCCGGTCATCAAGGAGCCCACGACAGGACTAGATATTGAACAGGGTCGCTGTCATCAGATACTGTGAAGAGTACTATACTAAACCTATATTAAAAATTATTAATAACGTAACAGTGTATAAACATTAGGGTGTCGATAAAATATCTTAGACATTCTGCTGGTTATAAATCATTAAATTATAAAACAAATAATTTATCCATCATCTGACAGTGGTTTTCCGTTATATCACACTTCGAGCGTGTTGTGGTATTAGTTTTTATTATTCATTCATATTAATATTCATGCCAGGTCATTTACGAGATAGGTAGAGAACACGGAACGCCAAAGATCTGTATCCTTATAGACCTATGGTGCTTCTCTTACATTCATCACTTTCTTCATGCCACCACTCTGATTTCGAAGACTTCTGACTCTCTGACTTCTGTCATCTGACTTCAGTAAGCGGAAAGCCAGTGGTAAATTTTCATCAGTATGTTAGTAAATTCGTTGCATTACCAGTTTAATTATTAGACCGGGTGTCTATCACGCATTGGATTAGCGTTGTAAAGTATGCATTCGAACTTCCTTTGCTGTAGTGGAAATATTGTCAGCAGCGGAAATAAAATAAGTTGAAGCTGAAATTAACTTATAAGGCGTTTTCTATTAAGTGCTCATTACCGCGGCTTTGCCATAATAATAATTACCAATAAATCAATAATAGATAATAATTAGTGTCTGACCGAAAGTTCGGTTTCGGTTACGATCTGAGCCAGTTTCTGTCAAGAAATCTAGTTTCGGCCACAGTTTCAGTTTTGACCGAAACCGAAACTTCGCGGATAGCTCGTGGTCGCCGGTTCAGTTCGCCGCCTTATATCCGCCATCTCAATAAATAAATAAGTATTTGATCAATCTTAAGAATATGGTGAACATTTGTGTCGTTTATATAAAACTTTTTTTTTAAGTTTATTTCCAAGAGGAAGTCCTTAATTTAATATACTATATCGTATACCTGTATATCGTATATTTGTTCATGGCGTAATGACGTAAAGAAAATTAAAACTTAATTCTATTTGCTACAATCTTTGATAATAT
>DWEH01001043.1:0-10041 GCA_018245815.1 Apyrrothrix aesculapus
TGATATTTAAACTTAAAACGCACATTTTGTAAAGAGGTGCGCGCCAGGATTTGAACCCGGCCTCCCGGAGTGAGAGGTTGAATTTCATACCACTAGGCTATCACTGCTTAAAATGATAAATTACATACATCAATTCTTTAATGCATAATAATATAGGTAATTTTACACCTAAATATAGAACAAATATTTCCGTTTAACATAAAAATATTTTTCCCAAGTGAGACTTTAACCACTTGTGACTGCTGCCCGGGATGTTTGCAACTCTTTTTACTTGAAAAAATAGTCGAATCAGCCCGGTCCACTCACTACCTATTTCATAAAAAATTGAAAGTGATACATTAGATAATTTACAAATGTAATAAAAAACACAAAAAAGGGGCATATAGTTAAAGTGTAGAACTGGTGAGATTAGTATAATTCAGGCAACATCTCCGCTTACATACATAATTGCCACGCGGAACTGTCCGTCCTTGGCTGTTCTTTTTGTTTCAATTCCACCGAAATCCGTCTCCGCATTAATTGCTATCGTGATGTTATTACGGACGCTTCAGCAACCTTTATGTCAGCGCCAGCCAGTTGCAAAAAGTCATCACGAAGTTAGCGATTGCGTTACAACGTGTAGACACACGATGTAGAGCAGATGCTCTACATTGTATCATTTAATGATACTAACGAAATTAAGCCGCAAGGCCATCTCTTATTTTTAATTTCTATACTTCTAAAACTGCGCTCTACAGTTTTTAAATTAGATCCATTATCTTTGTTGCTTTAACTCTTTATATAGAGACATATTTACATTTTGTTCAGTCTGAATAAAAAATTCTAAACACACGAATAAAGCTTTATTTGAATAACTTTGAAAATCTATCGTAGTTCGGTTATTTTGGGTTATTATAAGAGCACTCATATATTGTTTTTACAATCAAATATTTCAATACTATATCTAATACAACATTTGATATACAAGCAGTTTCCACAAAATAATCATTTGGTTGCTATGAGATAACAATATTCCTGTTTTAAGTAAGATACTTATCTGTACTAATAGGAACGATATGTGTACGAATAGCCCAAGATATGGAACAAATATAAATACATTTTTATGTGAAAGGAGTAGGCAACGATCAGACATAGACGATGGACATTGTGACCTATCTCGAACAAAACTGTACGAATTCAATAGCAGGACATTAGTGCCAAACCTTAGAGTGGTTTAAATTCCAACTTGAATTCATCTTAGATATCTGATGTCGTTTTTCCCCGTTATCTGCCTAGCACACTGTTCAAATGTCAATTCAATACCGCGGGTATGAATCAGAAGCCGAGAATAGAAAAGAGAAAGAGATTCTTCCGGAGCGACAGAGTGAAAGTTAGGTTGGTAATAAAACATTAACACGACTTGGAAAGTCAGCGAGTACTTTGATACATCGATCTGCTATGCCTCTATAATAGTGGCTGTTAATATTTTTTTGATGAGAGATCATTGTAGAAAAATTTTCTCTTAGTTATTTATTTTAATTCTTTATTATGACACTTTTATAATGAAGTTGTAGTGGTGGGAGAACTTAATGTCTAACGGCGTTTCCCACCAATCCACCATGCGTCGATAATAAAAGTATTTGCCAGGTGGGAAATTAACAAAAGTAACTTCATTGATAAATAATGATAAATTACATAAAAATTTAAGAATCGTATGACGACTTCGCTTACCAATTCAGTTACTTTTAAGGACCACTTCAGATGCTTTAAAGGACCGCTTCAAATGTTTTCAGTGCTCCTTAGTGTCCGCCGACCACCGTACAAGGATTATTATTCTAATATATATTCACGAACTGGATATAAACCAATTTTATCATCATACAATGTGTATTAACATTTTTTTGCGTTACTTCAGTGTTTTTAAGTTTCCTTGTGCACTCTTTGTATTCAATTGTAAAGCTTTTTTTGCGCTCCGTACAGCGCTTCAATTTCCTACATCCACCCACTTAGAGATGTGTATCTTTAATGTATTGTATTTATCATGTTTAAAGTTTATTAAGATCGCATATTGTAATATAATGTTGTAATACATTGTAATATAAAATTAGGAAAAGATAAAAAATATCGAGTTATTTGTTTCTCACCTGATCTACTTCGTCGAGGTCCCGTTCTGAACCGACAGTAGATTAAGAAACGTATTTGTAAGAGACACCATGGGCCTGGCCAAAGAAAAACAACTTTTGATTTTAATCGCCTATTTGTAAGAATTTGGTACTATTTTTTTAGTGGGTAATTTCTCAATTTTAATTACTTACAATATCTTCATTTAGTTTGACATATCAACTTTTAAGAGTCAATTTATATGAAATCAAAGATGATCTATTATAGGACACGTTACAATCCATTTCTCCACATTTTCACCACTTAGATGCATACATATTTCTAAACTTATTCTTGATAAGGTTAGGCAGAGACTAAGGATTTCCACCGGCGACGCTCCTGATATGCTTGTTTCGCTTCTATTTTCATAAAAGAAGTCACACACGCCTCTTAATTCAAAGTACTCTTTTAGAATGCCTTCTTTTAGAACGTTCAGTTAATGATATTCATTTTCACATGCGTGCATAATGTAATACACGTGCATAAATAAGTACAGTTTCTTAAAAATCTTAGAACAGAACGTTAAGTAACCCATACAAATACGTACAGAGTCACACAAAAGACATTTACGCAAAATCCGTCTGTGGGATTACATTTACAGAGTAGTATACATTACAATTGTCAAGTTAGCGGACCAACCTTCAACATACCCGCGTTAATACATTGTCCCACTGCCGCCGAACGTACGAAATGCTATACATATGTATGTATAACATATACACAAAGTGGTGAAATATACTCCAGTTATCTCGTAATCGCTCCAGTACTCCAGTTATCGCGTAATCGTTCCGGTCCGTGCCCAACAGTGGGACGTGCTCGTACATAGGTCAGCACTCAGGGACCCATTTGATCGTTTAATTATTTAGTGATAACAAATGTATTAAGTAAAACCAGTCTCTGAAAGAATTGGAGTCCAATGTAAGAATAGCGCAGCTGATACAAAAAAAAAAATTATTAACTCGTAATATAATGTATGCTTAATGCACGTTGTTTGCATTGATAAATAAGGTGACATTTATCTCATAGTTTACGCAAAGCACTGCACCCACTCTTTTATAATGTTCTATTCGTTGATGCAAATTTGAAATAAATAAATTAAAAAAAAATCTTAAATATCTCTAAAAATATATTTGAAATAAAACAAAGAAAAATAGCCAGAACCAAACGTAGAAAAGATTTCTAAATTCGTCATTTAGGCGACTATCCGACCGGGAATTGTATCTAAAACCGTCTACGCGGTACAGCGTAGCAGAATCATAATTATGATCACTAATCTGTTAACTGCGAGAAATTCTGAGTTTCCTTAAAACAACTCGCTCTTATAGCTGTCAGAGGTCAAACAAGTCCTTCACGTTGCGCCATCTAAGTATTTCGCTTGAAATATGCGGCCTCCAATTAAATAATGGGTATTAGAATTCATTCACATACAGTTCTATACGAGTTAATTTCCCACGTTTTTTGGTCTCATGCAAACAGCCTTAGCTAAGCAAAGTTTAAATCTTAAACGGTTTTTTGTTACGTTTGAGCATTTTTGCGTTCATAAACATAATGTGGTTGCGCATTAACCGGCAGACTTATTTGTTATTAACGAATTAATAACAAATTATCTAATTTTCATAAACGTCCCGCTGTAAAAACGGCAATTTGAATGATAATGACACTAATGATAATAATATTTTTAATTACCCATTGCGGCAAATGGAGGTTGATTTCGTCCATGTACATATTATTTATGCAGGACTTAGTGTACTGTACATTCCATTGTCATCTATAAGACAGATGGAACTAAAGTTCTGTTTGAAACGCAGGACTGGATCTAATGCTAAATCTAAGGAAATATCCAAATGTTTTTTGAATGAACGTAACTTAAAATAACTGTAATGATTATTGTAAATATAGGATTTGTGGTCATTGTGTAAAATTATATATGTTTATATTTAAAAATATATGTATGTAGTTTATCAGCTGTCTGGTTACTAGAGCACAAGCTTTGCTTAGTTTCGGGTTAGATGACCGTGAATGACTTGTATATGATATTATTATTGTTATTATTATTTACATAATATATTATAATGATTGCACCGTTATATATAACTGCCTTGTATAATTGCCTCGTTGGTCTAGTGTTTGCTTGCAAGCGCGACTGCTGAGAGGGAGGTAGTGGGTTCAAATCCGGGTCGGGTACTATATTGAATTTTCCTAACTTAGATTTTCTAGTAGACATTTCTAGTAATAGCTCAGAGCCTGGATTTGTGTCCGGTATATGGCAATAGGCACACCCACTATTCCATAGTGGGACGTAAATGTAACTGGTGAAACGCAGGAGCGTACTACACTAACTCTTCTGCCTACCTTTTCGGGGATTACAGGCGTGGCAAGATTACGTTTTTTATTATAGCGATGAGTAAATTAATAAAAATATTAGTACTGTACCTATGTGAATACATTGTTTATGTTTTTTTATATAAAACCGTTTTTCATTTTCAATTATCTGTTGTAAATAAGGAAACAATTTGAAATAACCGCGCGTGAAACAATCGCTATTATGAGTAGAGTGACCAACCGTTACAGTAGCAAGGAGACTATTAAAGGAGAAACCATAATTCGTTCCGTTTCTTGAGTTAACATTTTTTGCACTTTGTCCCCATCTAATCAAGGGAATGTTAATGCAAGAGTTTTAACGTTTCTGATTTCTGTACATTGTGCCTATGAATTGTTAGTGATTATTTCATTTGACATTATTTTGTAGGAGTCAATTTATTTTTTAAATTCTAATACTATCTAAACGTCTCGTTTTTAACACATGTATGTATTGTCACCTTATTCCGTATAATAATACTATGGTGACCGACCAATGTTACCATTGTTTGTTTCCTAGCAGTCGGTAATTATGGTAATGTTTGAAGTCTATTCATAGCATGGCATTTTCAATCCATGATTCATATAAAAAGGGTGTATGAACTGTGGCATGTGTCAGCGGTATGTATGTAACGTGCTTAGGATCTTATTAGTTCAAATATAATATAGTTTGATCATATCGAAATAATAGACTGCAATCCATCCTTAGCACTGTGATGTTATATATCGCGTGTAGTTTTTTTAGATGTACACATAAACAGAATAACGAACTTGTTCCATTTGATGACAGTTCTATTAAAATAAAACATGTTCCCCTCCAGATGTCACTACTGTCGCTATATAATGTTTAATCGGCTGTTTACATCAATAATATTTGCCAATTCTGTGTGAAATTACAGATAATAAAATAAATAATTCCCAGTTAAATCAATCACAGAGTTCGTTTGTTTTGTTCGTCCCGCTATTTTTATTAATTGTTTTTATTTGATGGGGTGCTTGAATTATAAAAATAAAGTTATCAAGTAGTTTTGCTCCTTTGCTGTAGGTCTGTTATTGAGGGAAAAGTTTTGTAGAAAGTTAATTTTATAACTTCACGCTAAGTAAGAACGCGCATGCGAATCGAATTGAAATCGAACAGTGACGCCAAGAATTAAATCGATGTTTATAAGCATTTTTCGGTGACAGGTTCTTTGGAGATAAGGTGACTTAGAAAGGGGCTAAAAATGATTCAGAGAGAGCCCCAGTGCCTTTAACACTTAAGGGTTTTAATTCGCTTTTAGTGGACTAGATTCTGTAAAAAAACATTGTCTGTTTGTAACCTTTTATGTTCACACATTGTGCAACAACATTGAACCTAATTTTAACGAAGTTTGGTGTGATAGTAGCTTATCATTGGGGTCACGGTATAGCGTACTTTTTACGGTGGTTTTCCGCTGTATCTCATTTCCACGCTGACTCGAGCAAAGAAATACGCAATAACTAGTGAAACATTCTAATAATTTCGCTTGTTACTTGTATTCTTAGGACTACTTGTCGCTCAAATTCATGTAATCCCGATAACATCGTCAAAATACGGTAGCTGCTTTCTGAGAAATTCAGCAGTACTCGTTCGATTGTACTGATTGCAGTGAAATGATAAGGAAGTGCTACAAAACAGTTTCTTACTAAGAAATACAATTACTAAGAAATATACGTCGATCTTATGTCGACGAGGTGTAGATGAAAGGCTTTATAAATGTTTAATAATAATATTTTCGGACAGCTGGCACATGTCTAGTTCATCCTAGGCAAAGCCTATGGTGATCAGTCAGCTGATAATCACAATTTTTAAACGCAACCTTAGACAAATAATTTTACACCCAGGCACAGAAGAAATATCCCTACGCATTAACCGACATATTGGTTTTAGATGGGAAACGAACTTAGAACTGCAAGCTCAGTAGTCTGAGCCACTAATCACTGGGCTAAAAAAGCAGCCATTGATCAGTTAATACATTATTAGGTAAAGCCATACCAACCTGTTCCACCGAATAACTGACTGTTTACACATTTCGGAATATTGCAAAACATCAAAATGTACATCTCTTAATCCGATCTCTCGTTCTATTAACTTGGAGCGAGCGAAACAGTGATAAACTGTTATATTAATGGTCATTATTCATCAACACAGCTTTACGTAGAGTTCTTTGACCATTTGTGTTTCTTTAATAATATATTCGGTTACATCGCACAAATAACAACTCACTTTCGCTTCTGACGATATCAAAACAACTGTCCGTGCGTTCTGTATCGAATGCCTTAAATGGCTGAAGGAAATGTTTGCGTTGAGTTTCCTTTTCTCTTCCAACAAAAGTATATTTTGAATTCTGTTGTGATTTATTATTGTCATTATTATGCTTCAAATGCAGCTCGATCCTTTGAGACCTCGTGTTTGTCAAACGTGTGCCTGATAGGTAAGTGACCGATAATGATTTTTCATTTTAAACGTCTTGCTTAAGGTACATACAATGCTACGTTTTAGTTCGGTTAGTTTCCTGACGTTACATTAATCATAATTATTAACGTTCCACTGTTGGACACGGGTCTCCTTTCAGAATGATAAGGGTTACGACTACAGTTAGCTACGTAGGTCAGTGTATGCTGTGTTCTTTTATCGTGACATCTCATTTTACTTTACGATGTACCGTCACGCCTGTAATCCTCGAAAAGGTAGGCAGAGGAGTGTAGTAGGTACACTCCTACGTTTCACCGGTTACGCTATCCGTCCTATCATGGGATAGGTGATGACCCTATTGGCATATACCGGGCACGAACCCGAATTACGAATTACTATTAGGAATTTAAAATGAGAAAAACACGATAGTACCCGATCCGAGGTTGAATCCCAGGACCTCTCAATCAGGCAGCTATTCCTCTGCCTATCTCTGTGAGGATTACAGGCGTGATGTTACGTTTTAATGTTATTAAGGAGGATATGCGGCTGTCAGAATTAATGGAGATATTCACTTGAATTGGTGTCCTTTATCTGTTTTCGTGCGTGTTTTATAATAAAGGAATATTTTGATGGCAGTGATTTATTATATTATGTGTAATTTTATATTTGTAATGAAATATCAGAAAATTTAATAATATATATAGCCGATAATATATATTCTTTTAGTTTTAATGTAATTGAAATGGGATTTAAATATTAAGTTTAAATATTACATCAAGTCAAGATTAATAAAAATAATGATCCTACATTAAGATAAAGTAATGTTTGTAATTATTGAGGATATATACAAATAGGTTTAAAAAAATGTTTTCTAAGGTGTGTGAAGTCTGCCAACCCGCACTTAAGTCACCCGCCAGCGTGGTAGACTATGGCCTTAACCCGCTCATGTGCCCGGTGTATGGTAATAGACTCACCGCCTATTCCATAATGGGACGTAAACGTAACTGGCGAATCGTGGAAGTGTACTAAACTCCTCTGCCTACTTCTTCGGGGTGATGTTACGTTGCGTTAAAGTCGATTTACCTGTTTTGTTTGATATTGGAAATAAAATGCACTGCTGTCGGCAGACATTTCCTTTACCTGGCAGGGGTGAACGATCGTAGTTAAACGTCAAATGGTCACTACTCTATTTCGGCAAGAACCACGCAATCGCCTAATCGTTAAGTAAAACGGACTGCGTGTCTTTGCTTTCCGTAATAAAAAGAAGAAACTGAGCGTGTGCATTATTAATGAACAGTAACTAATTTAAACTAGAAAAAGTTCTATAGATGAGTTCTGCACTTTTTGCAGTACGAAAACGGCGAAGCTGTCAATATTTTTTACGCCGCAACATTCCAACACAAGCGCTATAAGTTGAGTACTGATCGTATATATTTTAATTATATACGAATATCGTACCGCGCGGTGATGTAACGCGACAAAAACTTAGAAACACTTGCTACGTATCGCAACTGGGATCAAAAGCCAATGACTGTTCGTGAACAACTCTAGATATCCTGATGATAAATTTGGTAGCGTAATACAATCCAATTTACTGACTGTTTAAAGTCTTAAGATTTCATAATATCAAAATATTACAAAAGCTCGAAAAACTCCTTCCCTATATGGAATTATGCATTTTCTCTATTTTTCTCGAATAATTAACAATTCCTATATTAGGGAATTTTTAGTGTATAAAGTGTAAAGTTTTCAAGTTCGTATCAACACTTTTATATATCTACCCCTACTGATAGTCAATTTCATATCTTATAAAAACTGAACTCTAATTTCGTTTTAAAGCAAATGGAGAATACAGACACCAACAGAAAATAAAATTTTGAGCACTTTTTATATTATTAAGGGCGCGTGTAGCTATCTCTAATGATGTGATAACCTACTTCATATAAATACCTTGCTTTTTTATTATTTATGACCATCTGTGCGTAATCTCAAGACCGCATAATACCTAGTTATTTAATATTCTAGTTGTCACGTGCACTTTGCTACCATCATTATTATTAGTCTTAGTCTGTTGGATATAGGCAGCGGAAATACTGTACCTATCTTGAGCACGATAATAGTTGTAGATAAAACAGTTTTGTTCAAATCAAGGATAATCAAGGACAAACATTTTACCAACTATTTTTGAAGTTTGCACATACATAAGTAATTTTGAATACAAGTGGCAAAAATTATTTCATGTATCTCGTTACTAGTTTATTATTAGTATATAACAAATACATAGAAAGTGTAGATAACGTGTTAAGAATACATTTGTATCTGAATGTCAACACCTAAATACTGCGAAACGCCCATACAATATTTCACGTCAGCGGACATGTGGAGTGACGTCGCCTCAAACCGGTCACGAATTTTAAAATAACTCTTCCGTCTGCTCCACTTACAATTCGTTTAGTTTGAAACCGTTTCATGGTAGACAATTTATGTAAAAAACTCGTTTCTATACAACTAGCTAATATATTATTCCTTTGTTAGATTCTGAACCTCGCGGCCTGTTTGGGCTCTTTCAAGCTAGACATAAAACAGAATCTTAATTCTTTGAGATTGCTTCTTACAATACAATTTATTTACGTTGCTCACGTGCTCTTATGGGAATAGATAAATATTTTGATTGTCGATTTACTATCAGACATGGACATTAACCGTCATATTTTTTTTTGTTGATTTATTTATCTTTGTTTTAATTTTTCTTTGTAATATCACATTTCAAAATAGTTATAACATGTTGTAACTGACTGCCTGGTTGGTCGAGTGATAGCAAGCGCGACTGCCGATCGAGAGGTTTTGGGTTCAAATCCCGGGTCGGGTACTATTGGATTTTTCTAACTCAGAATTTCTAGTATTGGCTCGGCGTCTGGGTTTGTGCGCGGTATATGAAAATAGGCTCACCCCTTATTCCATAGTGGAACGTAACAGTTACTGGTGAAATATGGAAGTGTACTACATTCCTCTGCCCACCTCTTCGGGGATTACAAGCGTGATGTTATGTAAGATAAAGACCCTTCAACGACTAGCGCGTTGACTTAATCTATTTTAAAATAGTTTACGAC
>DWEH01001044.1:0-10036 GCA_018245815.1 Apyrrothrix aesculapus
GTATTACCAAAAATATGCCTAACTGAAATATCCCTTAATAGCAAATTAATAAACTATTAGTTCAGTACTACATGAATGATAAAAATACAAGTTTTACATACACAAACCACTAAATGAATCTCCGAAGTATTAAACCCGTAAGTGCACTGAAAACATATACTGATGAGAAGTGATACAAACGAAACAGCGGAATGTCATTGTAGTATGACAAATATAGGTTCCAATGTTCTAGGTTTAAATAATACAAATCGTATATAATTCCATAAACGTTGTAATTTTATAATTTACATTGTAGAAAATATAATTATAACTTAAACTGCGAATGATTACATGACACTTGCGGTCTTCACAGAACTGTCACATGTTTCATAGAAAAATATGTTTTGTGAATATCTAAAACACGTTTATACAATATCCAGTAATTTGTTACAATTGTACAAAGGAATTGTAAGAGCTGTGAATATCCTAAACACTCATTTAGCTATATTAATTTCACAACATGTGTTAGATACTAATTTTATATCATATGTCGAGGCGCGGGTCTTACCAGTCCACAACCTTACCAAATTTACTATTCACCATAGTCTACCGTATGAACTAATGACCTTACAGACAGTCCAGCCTTGTCCCTCCGATATGAGCAGACCAGCCCACATAATGGAAGCCACGACCGTCAGGGAGATGTTGGCATCGAGCTATGTGTAACCAGTTCTGTGTAAGACTAGTCGCCGGGTGTCTCTCGTCAGGCCGTGGAGGACACGGCCAGCTTCTTCAGGTGCTCCATGAACACTTGCAGCGACACGTCGTCCGTCAGCACGGGCGCGCCTCCGTCCTGCTTCAAGTTAATTGGAAACAATAAGGCGTCACATCGTTATGAGTTAAGGGAATTATTTTAAGGGCCAATTACACTGGATGCCTTTTTAAAACGCTTTTATTAGCTTCGGTCGTATGTTTGTATGTAGGACACCTTGAACGTGATATTGACGTATTTGAATGTCGGATAAATTTGAATTTTCGCATACCATTATTATCATACCATACCATTATATTACATACCATTATTATTATTATTCGCATTATCAAGGACCGTTGACAATGCAATAATATGAAATAAAATTTCTTTTTTTTAAAGAAAACTAAAAATAAATAATAGTAAAAAAAAACTAAAAAACACGCTTTTGTGAAAAAATTAACCGTGGGGTGCATGGCATCAAGAGTTCACTTAAAATACCCCACGCTTTTTTTACATTGCAATAATATTTTTCTTATTTACATTATTCTTAAAACAAATTTTAAAAAAAATATTTACTTTTTCGTAATTTTTTTCACAAAAGCATGTTTTTTTTTTAACTATTATTTTATTTAAACGTTGAACAACCAGTGACTGATTTGTTGTGTACTACCAAAAACCTTTCGTAACGTAAACTGTTACCAAGTGTAACTGAGCCTTTTAAATAATTCACTTGGAGAAACACATATACTATCCCAAAACATTTTTTAAAATAAGAAATAGATTCAAATAAAAAAAATTATTACATTTGCATTATGTATTTCCCAAGCCCCCCTTATCATATGCAAATATATGTCTAATATTATATCAAGATATACAAAGGTTAATTGGTTTTTTTATTTGCTATGAGAAACTCCCAGATTAATTTCTTCAGAATAATCACACAATTGCAATTTTATTATTAAAATAATTTTCAAATCAAGTCGATTGGGTTAAGTAACAAAAAAACTTAAACACCGATTGTTTGACAAGGTTTCAAATGGAAGCATTGAATATTGAACTTTATTGCTGTTCATTTGTAGTCTCATTTTCCTATGCATGTATTTGTTAAGCATAGTTACTCAGTACTTTTAAGTTGTTGTAAGGCAATAATGTTCAATGTTGCTCGCTTGTAACATCCCATCGGTATCTTCTAAGTAAAGCCAGCAGCGGCAGGAAGCACAAAAGGTTAGGCAAGGATCAAGCATGGCCGGTCGTTAAAACATAATTATAACAACAATAAAACGTTTCATTGTTTATAATTATGTTAAGAAACAAAATGTAATGCCAATGTTATCGAAAAGCGTTTAAAAATATTTCTTTGACGAATACTGACGAAAAAGCAAGCTGATTTGCGGGCGTAGAAATATGTATCAAATTAGTAAATCGACACGTAGACGTTAGACACCAACACCGAATCGGTTTGAAAAAAAAAAAAATTTAAAAAAAAAACTCTACCGCAGATGGTATCGGCATCGCCTGGTTACCGCCAAAACAATGATGAAACAAAAAACAAAACGTCATATTCAAACCATGCTGAGATGGCATGCGATTTTTTCATATATATATTAATTTGTCCGAGTGTCGTTCACGACTTTTGTGAATAAGCCGTTCGAAGTCACAATGCTGCTATTTTAATTATGATTATATTAAAATTAAAACTATACAAGATTGTAAGAAAATATGCAAAAAGTACATTTTCAGTTTATAATTAAAATAGCAAGACTGTTCGTCTATTGTTAGTTATAAATCGATGACGTACATATGTATATTTTAATTTAATAAAAAAAAGAACAATTAATTGCCTCGATGATATTCATAAACTTTTGGAAAAATTGATTAAAACTTTGCATCACATTGAACCAGTTATGAAAGACGCTAAAAAGGTGCTTGTATAAATGTTTTTTCTTTCATTTTATCTTTCTTCTTTCTTTCAAAGAAGCGCGTGAGCAGAAAAAAAAATAGGGCACAAAAAAAAGTTGTGAACTCCAATCGGACACAATAGCAGACATTAAACGAATTACTCAATTTCAAATTCAAACAACAACACATTACAGTACTCATTACTCAAACATTGATAATAATAAATATGTATGTGTGAGAATACTTACGCCCCCGTACGCGTACATGTTGTTGTGTGTCTGCGACGGGTTCACCTTCGAGAGCAGGAACCGAGCCTGGAAACGACAAAGCAAACTCGTAAATGAGGAGAAAAAATTATTAAGGAATACCGCCCGCATCTGTTACTTCGGCGAAATTTGCGTTTCAATCACAAACGCACGCAGGGACAAAGGACATTTCAGGTGAACGTACGTCTTTATCATAGTAATTATTGGTAACTTCCTTGTAAATATAAAATTGCAAGCAACAGCGTCAATACGAATTATACTACATTGTAAAAAATAGCACTTTAAGACAATCATATTTTTTTTACATTTGTCTATTTCTATAGTAATTCGTGGACTTTTAAGTGGAGTTAAACAAATTCGTGGACTTATCCTTACTTACGAAAACATACTCTTAGTGGAACAAACGTAACATCACGCCTGTAATCCCCGAAGAGGTAGGCAGAGGAGTGTAGTACACTCCCACGTTTCACCAGTAAGTGGAGTTAATTAAAATCGTTTTTATTCTATCGGGGAATGAGAAACCACCGCTCCGATATCGTACAGCAGATTGCAAGCGTTCGATCGAATGACGTGTACAATAACAATGTACAATGCGTCCACTTATTGTACACGGCTCGTGTACAATAAGTGTAAATAAACAAGGCCGGGCGCGGCGCGTAGAGCGCGATAGGCCGCCATGCTGCGCCGCGCGCTGATGGCCGCGGTCGCCCTCTCATGTACGTTGTCAATACCACCAGCCCATGGCATACAGCGTTTAGAGCAAATAAAAGGTTCAATAACAATAATAATGTATACATATCACGGTCAACATAACAGCCGCTCCAGTCAGTGTATTGAGAAGAGTGTACAGTGACATAAAAAAGTGTCTGTAGATTTCTGTGTTATAAATCGTCTGAAATAAACGCATAGGCCCTTGATTGAAAGTGACAACAATTATCAACTTTTAAGCGACAGTTAATTCAACACCATACCTACCTTTTACATTTTTTTATTTTAACTCCAATAGGGAAGTTTAATTTGATTTTCTTTCTATAATGTGTATAAATTAATAAAATATTGAAGTAGAAAACTTTTTTTTATTATTATAATCATAATAATAAAATAAGGCGTGTGAAGTCTGTCCACTCGCAATGGGCCAGCGTGGCAGACTATGGCCTTAACCCTCTCATTCTGACCAACAGTGGAACGTGATCCGTGTCCAATAGTGGAACGATAAAAGGGTTAGGGTTAAAATTACTTAAAATATATTAATTACTGTCTCATAATACACTTTGTGATGCATTATAAAATATTTATGATTTAAGAAACTAATAGATACATCGTAGATACTGAACTGAAATATTTTGAATCAAGTATAAAAAATTTAATGAACAATTAAAATAAACAAGAATAAAAACGCTTTAGACGCTATATCTAAAATTGCAAAATACAATAAAATAACGATAAATAATTGACAAGAAAAATTGATACGCTCAATTAATTCCTTGTCAATAACTAAACGAACACAATCGACATTAAAAGACATCTGTCCAATCAATTTACAGATCTGATTTGCGTGCTAGTGTTGAGCGGCATGCAAAAGGAGGACTTGGACGTGAGCATGCTGAGGAAACTGCAGCGGTACAATGTAAACATCGGCGATATGAACAATGAGTGAGTATTCGATTGCCTATTAATCTTTTAATGTACCGAGATATTTCCGTGCTCAACCATTTTATCTGAATACAATCTAAATCTGTATTCAACACCAGACATCCAAATATGTATTTCAATCGAATAATAAATCTAATCAATCGAGACAAGTTAAAATGATATAATTACATATTTTCATTTTACTACTCAACAAATATTTTTGATTTAGACAACTACGACAAGAATGCACCGTGAAAAATAAAGACTTCGCTAGCTTAAAAAAAGATAAACCTGATGAAGGTTTCATTTCCACAACAGAAATAACCACTGAAACTACCACTGTCACTACTGGTAAGCAGCAGATAGGTTTTTAAAAAAAAATTAGTTAAGTTGATAATATAATTTTATTCGTAATGTTTGGGCAATACAATTTCAGAAGAACCGTCGAAAACTTTAAGCATTGAAGCTGTTGTATATTATTTGAAGACCCAAAAAGATTCCTTTTGGAATTTCAATGAAACAACGAAAACAACAACAACAACTGAAAAAGATATAAATATATATCAAGAACCGAGCAAGTCCATTAATGAATATCCATCGAAATTAAACATGAATTTATTGCAAAGATTTATTGAAAAGGAAACATCGAAAAGATCCATCGAAAAGAAAACAACACCTCAATACAATATGATTAAAAATAATAATGTCAAAACTGACGAAAAAATCCCAATCGCTCTCAAAGATGTGGAATTTATTGACAAATTTTTCAAGGATTTTCTGTTAAATAAACGAATGGCTTCTACGACAACAGAACACTACACAACAAAGCACGCCGTAGATATAAATAATATTTATAAAGAAATTGATAAACTTATTAAGAATGCTTCGAAAGAAGAGGAAAGAGAAAAAAAGAAAGAAGATTTTAACGATAACACAGCTGCAAACAGTTTAAAAAACTATATACCAAGTTCCATACATGTTACTCATCAAGATCAAAATAGATCCGATGAAGCCAACAAGGGCATTAGTAGTATTTATGAGTTTTTAAATATGATGAATCGTTTCAAGACTTATTCTTCTCTAGCGTTAATTCAAGAGGATAATACAGAAAATTCACGCAATGACTATAAACAAAATGAAACATTATTAGATACCAAAATTATTCAAAACAGTTCAATAAAAAACGAAGAAATAAAATCTAGCAATACCGCTCAGAGCTTAAACGTTAAAGAAAAGGCCGTGTCGCCCAGTTTGGTAAAAGAAATAGCTGAAACAGTTAAAGATGTTATTATTAAAGATTTACGCAAAGAACTGTCAAATATTTACTTAAAACCAATACAACCTACTTCAGATACTACAACAGGTAACAAACTGACAGAAGTTCCTAAGTACACTTGAATCGATAATTCTTTATGTTTGGTTTCTTATAATTATTTATCGTTACAGAAACAGCTGCGACATTGGCACCGACTACTACGGTTAATATGCAAGAAAAGGAAATAGCTATAATGAACACTTTCATGGAATTATATGAACAAATAAAAGCGTTGAAACGAACCACGTATGTACTAGAAGCTCATAACAAATCAGAAAATAATTTTAGACAAGAAATAAAAAGTTTCCCAATTGGTCAAACATTTAGTCCACTAATCAATAAAATGCAGTACCCAGTTGACATTAAATTACCCGTTTCCCCTGTTGGTAGTTATAACACAAAGCAATTTGTTAATCTTGATCCGTACATTCCGAAACAGATCAAAAATAATCGATCACCCATAACTATTCAAACTAATTCAGTAGAAATAAGACCATTAGTAGTTCCTCTGACGAAGCCTGAGAGTATGATTCGACAAAATATTGTAGTACACCCAAGACAAAGAACACAAATCGATCGTCATAACCAAATATATTCTCAGCAATACAATTACCCAGATGTGAGAAATACACATAGAAATAAAACACATTATTACAGTTCGATTGAACGATATTACAAGTATGATGCAGAACGCAATTCATTACCGTATGTTTACAGAAAACCAATGTATGTTGGAGAAGATGTAAGGTTAAGAATGACAAAGGACAGAAACTCACAAATTGATACAGATTATTACGAAAAAGTAAACATTGATAACCGTGGCAGCAGGATCAATTATAAAAATAGAATTATCAGAAATCATAATCTTCCTAAATTTCACGAAAGATTAGAAGGAATAGACGATAGATCTCAAGTTATAATTGATAGAGATATTATACATAAAAAGGTTAGTAACAATGAGGTCCCGCCTAGACAACAGCTGTCGCTAATAGATATGAAAAAGGGTACATCCTACGATGACACACACTTCAAAAACTTTTTGAAGAGCCAACAGAAAGTTACAGATATTTTGGAGAGAATTTTAGCGAACAGACCGAAGATGAGCAGACCGTCTAGTGGTGAAATGAAGTTCCTTAAATAACAACACATACACAATAGTAATTTTGGTTTACCAATAACGTACATTTCTATTATTTATTCCTTTATTATCCCAACCTTCGCACGGCATGATGGAACCACCTTTGCAACCATGTGAAGCCGGGGCAGATTGCTAGAATGTTCTAAAATATTCATTTGAACGATTTAATGTAAAAGACATTTATGACCAATTTAAAATGTCCAAGGTGATGTATGTATTTATTTGGATAAGGATGAATAACGAATTTGACACAATATTGTCGCAAATAACTAATCCGTAATATATATTATTAAATACTATAGTAATTCGTTGTAATTGTAATTTTAATAGAAGTAAAAGGCACAGAGCAAACTGAAGTGGCAGTAGGCTGATCACTTCTGTTGCAGAACCGATAGCCCTTGGAGTAGACGTGTTCGGGATTGGAGGCCACAACTTGCCAAAGGTAGCGTAGGACGCCATCCAGATAGATCTAATGACGATATAAACAAGTTGGCTGGCCGTGGTTGGATACCAAGAGCTGAAGATCGAGCGCAGTGGCGTGCTATCGCAGAGGTCTAAGTCCAGCGGTGGCCGAAAATGGGCTGATTAGGATAAGTCACTGAAGAGTAAAATGTAGAGGAAATATTCAGTTACCTGCGAGCCGCCGTGCTCGGTGTCGATGTAGCGCGGCACGGGGAAGCGCGTCTGCAGGATCTCCTGCGCGTCGTCCACGGGCGCGCGCAGCAGCTGCGCGAAGCTCTCGTACTCCGGCATCTCCTGGTAGCGGAGCGCGCGCCACTGCGCTATGGTCTACGGAACACGGAACCGATATCTTCATTCACCTAATGTCGATAATCTTTCAAGAACTCTCCATGAGCATCCCATCTTAGTTAACACAAAGAATTGTATGCGTTAATTCTCTAATCTTTCAGTATACATATATATGGGAAATAAATTAAATTCTATCTCAAATGTGTTTTTTGATGATATTGCAAATGTGATACATATATTGAAGTAACACATAGTTAGAGTCCTAGTTACATTACTTTTCTGTAATTTCAAGTTGACAAATATTATATGTCATAGTTTATTGGTAAATTCTCTATCACCATTTGATCAAAAACTTTGTTGACTTCAAATTTATGTTTTTTTACTATAGAACTCAATAAAATACATATATATGTTCATATGCATAAAATAATCTTTAGAAATTATAAATTAAATATAAATTAAACATTCTTTAGAAATAATTTATATGTATATCACCCACATACCTCTCCATGGTATATAAGTATCTGGAAGAAAGTGTCCATGAGTAGGATTCTGTCCGGCTGTATGGAAGACGTATCTAAAAGGACAGGCTCCGGGGGACCACCGAAACTGTAGGAATACAGAATCGGCTGGATCATGATCAGTGATTGTGTCAAGTCCTCACGCATCAGCATGTGCCTGGTAAAGATATGGGAAAGATGATTAATTATTAAAACTAACATAGCAGAGTGCTAGCAGGATTTAATTTTAGAATCGTCGTGTATTACAAACTTTGTTCATTTCACAGAGATACATAAGTCATTTTGGTAGGCATTTTGAACATGTCATTGGTCGCACATTACATTTTTTAATTGAAGAAATCTGAGTTTTAATCGTTTGAAAGGTCTGAATACCGGCAAACGGAATCTCTAAAAGAGATTAATACAGCGTTACCTGTAGAAGGTAGTTTCGTCGGGCGAGTTGTTGAACACTTGCAGGAACTGCGAGCGACGCAAGTGGTACATGAACTGCGGATACAGGCTGAAGTTCTCCGACAGCCGGAAGCTATTCGGGTCGTCCTTGCCGTACTCGCCGAACTTCTGACACTGTAACATAAATCACTTTTTAATTGTACAGTACTTATGAATCCTATACATTCTGGATCTCATAATAATAAAGAAACACGGCAAGACCGGCCTTAGCAAGTATAATTTATTTGAGGTGCCACACAAATATGAATGCAAATTTGCAGTGCTGAGGGCGAACTTAAGCATGAAGTGTGACACATACCAATCTAATTAGCATCCTGTCCAGCCAGCGCAGTACATCAGGTCCGTCCTCCTGTTCCGCGCGGTAGACCACCAGGCGGGCCATCACAACCGCCGCCGCTTCCTGGTCGAAGCCAGCCGCGATATGATGCAGGTTCACTGCTGCGTCTCCCCAACTGGAAGTATAAGTATGGATCATGAAATTATTTTATGTAGGCTTTGGAACCTATATGGAATATTTGTCATTCTGGATGTGCAATATTGGGGAAATATAACCAGATTCCACTATGACCAGGTTGATTTTGGAAAAATTGTGTGTTAATAGAATATATGAATATGAATTTAAAAGTTCTATTTTAAGCCCTATTTGTAATAATATCATAAGATCACTTAAAAGGATATTCCTAAATAATAAAATAAATAGTGGTTAAACTCATCACTATGAACATCCGTCTTATTAGTACGCAAACGTAACACATGTACAGTGAATCAAATTAGAAAAACATCTCACTTCCTAGCCGCAGTGGTGACTCGGACGCGGCGCTGGCCGCTCGAGTGCTGGTACTGCGTGATGAGCTGCACGCAGCCGCGCCCGCCCTGCGGCACCGGCGCCGCGTGCTGGTTTACTATCTGCAAGTCAACACCAACGAAAATATAAAGCTTTACAAATATATTTGATCCTCTTTAAATTTAGTACTTGTCGCGTGACGTCAATGGTCATCTAGAGTTGGCTGGTAAGACATAATAATAATGAAGTTATGAAAAAGAATTAAATAAATATGATGAATACATATGAATCTTAAACCAGTTTGATTTCCTGTTAGTTATAACTGAATTAATTAATTTCTTCAATACATCATCATCATCATCATCTGCCTATTGCAGTACACTAGATATAGGCCTCCCCTGAGCGGTTATGTCCATAATCTCTGCTGCTTTAATACACTGCTGCCCGTAGGCGGGCAGGGCAGTTAGTTGTCTAGACAGGCCGTGCCATGCCGCTATCTGCCAACCTCACCCTGTATCCCGGCACGGGGTCGGGGAATGTATTGTTAC
>DWEH01001045.1:0-10034 GCA_018245815.1 Apyrrothrix aesculapus
ATGTATATTTTGGATAGAAGTGAAATTCAGATTTCGGCACAAAGTTGTAATACGCATATTTAAACGTGAAAATCGTTTCAGTTGTATGCCTGGTATACTCCTGAAACTCTTTGCACATCAGATATGTTGTTAATTAACCCTGAGCAGTACAATTTCTACATTGTTCGCAGCAAAGCCGAAGAGTGTAAAATTGTGTTCAATCATGTTCATATGTACTTGCTTATTAACTACTTGGCGGCCATGTCTCGGTAATAGGTCGCCCTCCTACCAAGTGGTCTGACGATCTGAAAAAGACAGAGGGATACTGCTGGATTCGGAAGGCACAGGACTGGGAGGAGTGGCACCGATTAGGTGATGACTATGTCTAGCAGTGGACCTCCTATGGCTGATTGATAGATGGATGATTAAATACATGTTTATTAGCTAGATAGTTCGAGCCTTCGCGCCAGAAGAACACCAGTATGTTCCGTTGGAGATCCGGGAGTCCTCCTATTAGTGCTGAGATAGGCCATCAAGGGATTTAAGTGTAGTCAAAATCCCGCTTAATCCAATATCTCTCCCAGGATACCGGTGTATCTTTTTGACGTTTCCCCTCCAACACCAAAAATGTAGGGAGCCATAACTTAGTTCGGGATTAGATCGGTGTGTGTGAATTATTCTAAGGCATTATTTTCATTTACGGAGTTTGAAGCTAGGTCTCGCAGTACATATTGGACAATTTTTGTTTACTGTAATTCAATTTGACCTTAGCTATACTTGTGAAATCAAAATATCAGCATTACTTTTCATACCATCATCATCATCATGAACTGAGCTATCATATCTATCCGCAGTAGCTACATGTAAAGAAACACACTGCTAAATTATTTCCCTCGTAAATAATCTTCATCGGGTATGATTTTTTTAGAGTTGTACCAGCATTGTTCTATTAGGGAAACAACACAAAAAGAGAAAAAAAGCATCATAATCGTGATACTATTGCTACGTTCGGCGTACGCTTCTGCTTTGTAAAACCCGACCATGAATTTCTGAGCGTCTATGACGACTTAAATGAACAGTTACTAAAGACGGCCGTGGATCCGCGTATTTGCGTATTCGACTTTATAAAGAACAATAAGGCGAAACGCCCTTGCGACCGCGACGCCAGGAACAATGTGCTGAGATTAAATCTTCAACAACAATGCACTGCCAGCGACCACAATGTACACGTAACTAATATGCATGTGTATCAACAAAATGTGCCTGTACATTAAACACCCTTTGAGGTGATGCGATAGATTGAGCGGAACAATATAGCATGTCGATGGACTATTAATCCCAAGGGCGGATTTGAAGTATGTCCAGGAATCAAAAAGGACAACATGAAGAGAGGCTTTTAATGATATCCTAAAAATTATTCATCATCACCATCAGATTGTGTCACTGGACTTACTGACTATAGCGAGCGCCATTGCATACTATTCACAGCGATTAATAGTACTACTGATACACATAATACAAATTTATTTCTATTTATTGTCTCGATGGTCGTGATAGTTGCAAGCGCCAGTGGGGATCGGGAGGTCCTGGGTTCGATTCCTGGATCGGGTACTATTGGATTTTTTTAACTTATATTTTCTAGTAGAAATTTCAAGTAGTGACTCGGAGTCTGGACTTGTGCCCGGTGTATGGCAACAGACTCACCACCTATTTTATAATCCGACGTAAACGTAACTGATGAAATGTGGGAGTGTACTACACTTCTCTGCCTACCTGATGTTACGTTTTATTACTCTATTTAAACTGGTTATTTATACAATACAGTAATATAGTTCCACTATGTAATATATTACCTCAATAGATGATGGCAACAAAAATCCTGTGGATAAAAAAAAAAATTAACAAGTGAAACAAAGAACATAGAGTACAATTGTATGTGAGGTTGAACAACACACAAAGACATAGTAAATGTTATACAAGAGAGTAACATAGTAAATAATATAAAAGAGAGAATATTTCTTCAAGGCAACTAAAAAGTTACAGAAAGAGATTTTAAACACAGACAAAAAGACGAGAACGTACTAAAATGTAACAAGGTATCATAAATCTTAACCAATATCAATGAAGCATAATGGTCCGAGGCTGATTACATTAAAGCGCATCAAAGAAAAAGCAGCAAAACAGCAATTTTGCAAATTGCATTCATCGCTTCCAACGCAGCTCATACAAAAAATGACCAACTCGTTCATTAGCTACCACGAGTAAATTGCACTTTAACTCATAAGCTCGCCAGCTATCAGTTATTAAGTAGAAAATTACAACACATTTGTTAACCTCATATATCCGTGGGTAGCAATTGATAGCGATACTCGCAATTATCTGGAGAAAATATGGACAAATTGGCTGGAAAACCTCATGTAGTTTGAGCAAAACGAATTTTACAACTACATTTTCTATTTTAAGTCCCACCATCTTATACAGGTCCCGTGGGGATTATGAAGTGCCTGGTCAAAGGCTTAAAAATTAATTAAAAATTTATGTTCCACCATAGAATAGGTGGAATAGATGGTGTTAAAAAAAGACGAAATTGTAATAACCTCAGGTAAAACGACCCTTACCTAAACCATCTTCATTACTATCCGTCGATAGGAATATCTTCTTACAGCTGAAGAAGATTAGATAAATGCTTCCGCTTAGTCCCACCTTGATATATCATCAAATGCATCTGTCGTAATCAAGTTTAGGTTTATGCCGAATATACTGCCATTTTCTGGAAACATGTATAGGATCATACGATGTATCTTTGTAAGCCTTAAGGTATTTATTCTATTTCTGGACAAGCGTACTGTTTACAGAACCTAAGCTACCCGAGCTCAAGACCGCAATATTCTGTACCGATATTACACACCAGACAATGTTATTTCTGCAAAAACTTAATCGTACCACTCCATTTGTGGTAGATCTACAGAACAGACAAGATATACTGGTTGTCCATCCGTCCGTGACAGTACCAGTTCGGCTACAACTTTGAGGGTCGATGCACACTATAGCGCTAATGTCTTGCGTACATCCAATTTTCTTACAACTGAAGATGTAGGTGATATTAAGCATATATTTTATTATTGCAAACTTATTAATTTATTTATAAATTGATACTAATATTTTTACTGATTCCCATAAATGAGTAAGCTACCAAAGTTAATGTAATGGCTGACATTTTAAAGTAATGACTAACACACGCCTGAAAATTTCGTAACATTACTCCTATAATCCCTGGTGAGGTAGGCAGAGGAGTGTAGTACACTCCCACGTTCCACCCGTTACGTTTACATCCCAAAATGGAATAGGTGGTGAGTCTATTGAGTCTAAACTTCGTAAGAACTTACGATTCACTATCAGTGGCTTCCATAGTGAGCATTGACCCTTAGTGACATATAACTATAAGGCACTGAAAACACTGACAGAAAAGGAAATTTTATGAATTCCTATATTAATGAAAGCAATCATCATTAGCGTCATCATCAACCCGTTTATCGTTCCACTCTCGGACACAGATCTCCTCTCAGAGTAAGAGTGTTAACGTGTTGGAAATATTAAAAGAATACATTGCTCAGAAATAATGTTTTCAATACCTCTGTACGACCAGTCTGTGCTCGTAAGGATTTCCAGCGGAGGTGCTCACTCACTTCCGGCGAGTTTCTAAATGGAGAAAATTTTACAGCGCTCGTGCGTGTAAGATTTTTAAATATGTGACGTAAATGCAATTTTACTACTTCACTGAAAACAGCGGCTGGAGTGTTTGTTCTGACTTTTTCTCTCGATCTACCTCATCTAGCGAATATACTCGTAATTCTACAAGGTTTACTCAGCTGGTCTTGATATTACATATAGTTCGAAAGCTGAATAATTTCTGCCGCATTGCAGCAGCGATTTGACTGCTGCGCTTACGAATGTTGTTGACAAAATCTGCTCTGCTCTCCGAGGTAGTATATTTGAAGGGACCTTTAAATAATATTATACATACCTCTAAATGATATAATTAATCATAGTTAGTGATACTTAGAATTCAAAAACAAATTTACATTCAAAGATCCCCGAAGAAGTTGGCTGAAGTTAAACCTAGTACTAAATCAATGCCTATATCATTCAATCCACCATTGATCATTTTAATTTTTTATAGCTTCTTTAGATCCCATAGTCAATGATGTTGTTCATAAATCATTTTAAAAGTTATCTTCATTCGAAGACAATCTTGTGGTTTGAAATAAACAATTCATTTGTCTAATGTTGCATAACTATTCTATAGACCGTATTGGATTACGGACTGCTCGGATTGCATTACCCAGGGCCCCGTGTACTGTCCGAGCGACGATAGTACGGGTAAAATGAACATTGACCACTTTTACTGCAGGGAAAGTATCAAGATTGTTAGATCTATGCTTATTATGTCTTACACGCGAGAAACTTATAATGTTGAGTGTGTAGCGCGATTCCACATATGTATTGCTATCTTGAATACATATGTACATATATATGTATACACATTGTCACGCCTATTTCCCATGAGTAAGTAGGGATTTAAATTTCCCAGGATTTCCACCAGCTATGGAGTATTGACAAACTTCTTTCGCCCTTTGTGCATTCATTAAAGTATGTATAACGACTTTAATTCTATTACAGGTATTTTTAACTGGCCTTCTTTTAGGACGACGTTGAATAATGTGTATGAATATGATTTTCGCCATATTTCATTCAATTTGATGTGAATTTTATTGCGTAATATGGTTTATAGTTAACTGTGGGTTGCGTAGTGCTTGTTAATTTTATGTATTCTTGTATTACACATTAACACTAAAACAAGATTCAGTACGTACATGGGCTATGTACTTTATGTTTAATGGCGTTTATGTACTCTGTGTTTTAGTGTAATTTAAGGTTGATTCACTTAAGATTTTATTTATCGTTATTACGCTGAACTGTATGTATGAACACCGTAATAAAAGTAGGAGAAACACGTTCGGTCTGTAAGGATAGAGATATTTGGCACTTGGTTCGTGGCGTGACGATATAATGATACCTATTTTTTTACCTTCACGCTCTTTTACCCCGAAGGGGTAGGCAGAGTAGTGCAGTACTTTCCGGCGATTTACTTGTGATGTACCATGTATTTCCACCCATTCTCACCAATATTTGTATAAATGACTGCCTCGTTGGTCGTGTTGGTTGCAAGCGCGACTGCTGATCGAGAGGCCCTGGGTTCGAATCCCGGATCGGGTACTTTTGGATTTTTCTAACTTAGATTTTCTAGAAGAAATTTCGAGTAGTGGCTAGAAGTCTGGATTTGTACAAAGTATATCGCAATAAAATCACCACGTATTCCATAATGGGACGTAAACGTAACTGATGAACCGTGGGAGTGTACTGCACTCCTCTGCCTATCTATTCGGGGATCACAGGCGTGATGTTACGTTAATTTCGATTAGTCATACGTATAAGTTTCATAACTGAACGCGTAGGAAAGCGAGCGAGTCTTATTTCGCCGCATGAATATTAAAAACATAGCCTTCAAATGCATTTAGGTCGTCCAGACTAGATCGAAAGCCGGTTTAAGGCTTAAGGCGGCTACACATGGTGCGTTTTTGTACAGGAACACGATGAGGAACGCGATTGATGAAGGTGTAAGTTGACTGTAATTATACAATTCAAGGGGTAGTAATTCAGTTCAGTTTGAAAGCGTATTTGGTCTTTCTCGGTTCTGAAGTAACAACATACCCTTGTTAGAATCTTATTAAGCCCCATGTCACAGTAACTTATTCTTTTTATATCGTTTAAACAAAGTCCACAAACATTTAAATACGTTATATTCTACAGCAAATATTTTTGGGACAATTCATACACGGCCCTCTGATTCTAAGCTGGGTAACACCGTTACCCGAGTCATACAACCTGGAGTTGTTCAAGACAAGAGTGAATAGGCACTTCCTAGGCAAGCGTGCTACATCCTAGGCCGCATCCCACTTTCCATCAGGTGGGATAGCAGTCAAACGCGAGATAAAAAAAAAAAACACCTGTGTTGTGATAACCAAAAAGCTGCTTAATTAGTTACATTAAAAAAAAATATCTTGCGTCATTTGTAACGTGAGAATCGAACGAACAAACCCTGGCACAGTAGTCAGGTTCATTAAACCGCTGGATCAACTGGTCGGACGTAAATCTCGCTGGCCGGTAACGTGTCGTCCGTCTACATCGGACCTACGATCTGGATGTTCGTTAGGAATCCTAGTTGTAATATCAATCCTAACATGGCTCGAGTGAATGAATACAGGAAATACACTTCCTTATTTGTTGATGTAGGTATTAGAAAATTTCCAAGTTTTTATATGTTACGATTTCTTTATTTATAGAGTTACATGTGTATCGTATTTTATATCAACGATTGTGCCGTCATCAAAGCCTTGAATAAGCTATTGTTATTCGGAAATAATAAATTATTGACTTGTATTATATTGTACTTAACAACTCTCTGCTTACCCCGTAAGGGCCCCGGCGTTACGATATAATGATAATAACATAGATTATGATTCAACAAATTAAATTAGTTGAATAATCATATTTAATTGTTATATTTCGTTATTTATTTATTTTTAAGGATCGCCAACGGAAAGTACACAACATACTCATAATTATTTAACCATTGGAAAAAATCAGGTGCGTTTTCAATTATAGGCAACCACGACTGACACTAATATTGTAAAGACCAATTTAGTAAAAGCTTACAGAAGCGATTGTAGGTACATTGCATTAATAAAAATTCAGGCATCACGCCTGTAATCCCCTCAGAGGTAGGCAGAGGAGTGTAGTACACTCCTACATTGCGCCAATTACGTTTAGGACCCATAATGGAACAGGGGGCGAGCTTACTGCCATCTGTTTCATGGCAAATGCAAAATATTTCTTCTTCTATTGAAAATTTGTATTATTAAGATCGCTCCCAATATCTACGTGGCACCAGCAGCTATGAATATGCAATATTGTAATGTTATGATTACATGAGATACGTGAACCAAAATATTATGTGTGGACAAACGTGTACTGTGTATCAGATACTTCCCGACAGACTGAACGATTGTTTTGTAAATCGGAAGATGTTTATTTAAAACCATACGCGTCGTTAAAACAATTCGATATTTAAATGTTCAGTAATAGCGTTGCGTTTATAGTACGAAGTATCGCTCCCATGACCCCCACTGGATACGAATATTCAGGATTATTATCATACAAGTATTCCAGGGGCGGTATAAGCCCCCACATTTAATTGGCTGCGTAATGTTTTATTTATATTTAAAGTTCATAAATATATTATCAGTTTACATTGTTTCTTACATCACAGTTTATCATTAAAGTGGTTTATTTTCGATAGCCGTACCGAGCCACTTAGATATGTGTATTCAAATATTCACCCGAAGGCGAGAGGAGTGTAGTACACTCCCACGTTTCACCAGTTGTGTTATGCGTCCCGCCACGGAACAGGGGACGAGTCTATATACATTTGAATTAGTCTATTATCCTTTATGAATGCGAAGTCAACTGAAAAGGCGGCGCGAAACTCCGAGTACTTGTCTCACACGGCTTTTGTACTCCACTTTTTCTAAACATCGTAGTTGGTGCGACGTGGGAGTGTACTACCCTCCTCTGCCTACCTCTCCGGGGATTACGGGCGTGATGTTACGTTTTATTTAAACATAGTAGCGTTTCTATTTGCTTTGTGTCGTAAGCATATCCGACTAAGAAATCGGAGAAACCATGTTTTGGGCCTCTTAATAATAAGGTTCAAGAAATAATACAGATAATAAATAAAAGTGGCTGGAATGAAATGCCGGCATCAGGACAATGACCTCATAAGTGTCAGTTTTTAAGAAAATGTTTACCTTTAAACACGGCTGTCTAATACCAAACCAGACAGATCCTATCCTATGGTATTCAGACAGCTGATAAACGACATATTATATAAATTGTTTCATACGTGACTGTCTCGTTGGTCGAGTGGTTGCAAGCGCGACTGCCGATCGAGAGGTCCTGGGTTCAAATCCCGGGTCGGGTACTATTGGATTTTTCTAAATTAGAATTTCTGGTAGTGTCTCGAAGTCTGGATTCGTGCCCGGTGTATGGCAATAAACTCACCACCCATTCCATAATGGGACGTAAACGTAACTGGTAAAACGTGGGAGTATACTACCCTCCTCTGCCTACCTCTTCGGGGATTACAGGCGTGATGTTACGTTTTTTGTTTCATACGTACTCCTATATAGATGACTTTACACCCAAATACGAAACAAACACTCGTGATATGACATAAATATATGTCCTGCTAAGGAATTGAACCCACAACCCACCGCTAAATAGTGACGGTCACTAACCAGAATCACTGAACCAACAAGCCAATCAAGCTAAACGTAAAACTAAGAAATAAACCATAACTCGACTCTTTAAGCCTACAGCGACACCATAAAAAGCGACATTGAAAGTAATATGGACTAAGTTATCTTGATCCGAAAAATATCAGAGCGATATTAAAATAGTAAGTAGCATTAAAAACGTTGATATTTGGGCTGCACTTAGTGCCAAGCGCTCAATACGAATACCACACCGTCTGATCACTTTCGCTTGACCGCAATTTGTTTTGTTCGACCGAAAATTCTCACGACTGCATCCCACCGACAGCCAAACAAAAGCCAACCTTATCACAAGGAAACAAAGTTCAAACAAACACCCAAAATAATGCATACACACAACCATTGTAATTCCGACCTTATGCCCAAGCTATAAAGTTTTAATATCAACAAACCTCCAAATGTATTGAAACTGCTGATAAAACATTTTCAATCTTATTACTTCTAAATAGAATACCGACAATTAAAAATTTCAACGCATCGTTAAGCAATCCCGCCAATCGACATTGAACCTTATCACAATGAGTTACGGTATAAATTTAAATGTCTAATCGCAATGCCTCAGAGTCACGTCCCGTTGCAGTAACGTCGGCCGTACGGCTAGAAAGAGACGGGGATAGTTTTACCGATGTTTATATTATACTTTGTGAGCTACGAAGATGTGATAGCTTGCGCTTACGAAATATACCGAATGTTTCTCAAGTTCAATTAATTAATTTAATTATTACAAAAACAATGGACGGTAAAAGTGACGACGCGTCATAAATGTTCGTAAAGTTTGGGAATGACTTTGGAATTTCCTCCGATACTGAGGTAAGGCTTTAGTATTAAACATTACGTAAGCATATATATGACTCTAGTGAGTCTATTGTCATTCACCGGGCACAAATCCAGACTCCGAGGCACTACTAGACATTTCTACTAAAAATCTGTTAGAAAAATCCAATAGCACCCGACCCAAGATTTGAACAGAGGACCTCTGGATTAGCAGTCGCGCTTGCAACCACTCGACCAACGAGGCAGTTCACTACATATAAAAAGTTGAAAATACATACAGTTATATACAATTTTACACTCAAACAAACAATTGTGTCCAGACAAATTACATCTCGGGCGTACATAGAACTTACAATCCCCGGCGCAGCAGTCAGGGTTTCTAAGTACTGCACAAATAGACCAGTCCATAAACGTGAGCATCTTATCTTCGATAGGATTTAGTTAAGATCAGTCATAGATGCTATTATCACAAAGGATAATTTACTTATTGGCACGCTTCATTATTATTTTATTATATATATAACACCATTATTATTTTATTATATATATAAAATTTATATGTAAAAAAGTTATAATTTATGTGTAAAAATGTTGACTATCTCGTTGGTAGTGTTGGTTGTAAGCGCGACTGCCGATCGATAGGTCCTCGGTTCAAATCCCAGGTCGGGTACTATTGGATTTTTCTAACATACATTTTTCTACGAGGGTCAAACTGAAAGTTCTTAGAAAATCAAAAACTGAGAAATTAGCAAATTATGAGCATTATTATATTTTTTTTAAATAGTGTCAATTTACATCAATACATCGCTGCATCCGATGGAACCACTG
>DWEH01001046.1:0-10030 GCA_018245815.1 Apyrrothrix aesculapus
TCACTTAATACCTCCTTCTTTTCTTTTTGTATTTATTAACTAATTTATTAGATAATAGGGAATATGTCTCAATTATTATCAGACCATAAATTTTGAAGTTTAGTTCCTTATATTTCGCTTAAGGGCGCCACTAGTACAATGATATCTAAATATAACAAAAACGTTTATTGTAATGTACCGTTCTTAATTTATGTATTTCTTAGTCGAAGCTAAAAATATTATAGGTACATTAGTTGCCTGTTCCTTATGATAACTTACTTAAACGACTTACCCAAAATTTGAAGCCATGAAAGTGTTATATACGAAATACATTATTTTTAACCCATTGAAGTTCTTGTGTTCAACGGACTTTTCTGTTATTACATATACTGCGGGGCTTCGAACAAGGGCAATACCTAATAAGCATTTTCTTTTATGTAATTAATGCTCTTCTAATTATGTTAATGCTTTAACAGTAGTGCATATTACCTAAGTTTTATTAAGCGAGCTTAATAAAATCATTGACTAAGTTAATCGGATAAATTCTATTATGATTTTTTTAAATTTAGCATTTGGCTCGCGTTTGACTACTATCCCACCTGATGGAAAATGAGATGCAGTCTAGAATGTAGCACTCTTGTCTTGAATAAATCCAAGTTGTACGAATCGGGAAAAATTGACGCCGGCAGGGAATTCCACTTTTTCGCAGTATGCAGCAGAAACGCTTTGGTGAACCGTTTCGTCCTGTTCAGAGGAGTGTCTATAAGATGAGGATGGTACCCTGCCGTACGTCTAGACATCCGATGGTAGAACGGAGCAGGATAGTATTGTAATATTATTAAGTTAAAATGCATTTAATGCAATATTATCCTGTTAAATATTACATATTAGGAATAATATTATGTAATATTTGGTAAGTGTAATGTATACAACATTTACTACCTAACATAGGTATTTCAATTGCCAACAGTTTTTGAATAGTATAATTGGCGCATTTTAAATTTAGCGTTGAAATCCAACTAATTTTCTACTTTTCGTCTCGTTTTTTTTTATTAATCTCGTGTGCCTTCTGGTGGCGCAAGAATACAGATTTTATATATAAAAAACGAACACCTAGCTTGATATATAAAATTTTTATTCATAAATTAAATAGCTAGCAAGCAAGCAATTCAATTAACATATTGAATGGAGTGTTCAAATATTGATATAATAACAATGCGAGTCCCGAATCATCGAATTTTCATCGAGGTTTTAATAATCGAATTATTTTACATTAATACTAAAAATCTTGAATATCAAAAATATAGCCGACTCAGCATATCACCATTAGCTACGTAACGCCAGAAAATACTGCTAGAGTCAATAAAACAATTTTGGTATGACAATGTACCTATGTATCATTTTATGATGAGTAAAATTTTGTCGTGTATTCACGGAGTTTAATAGTGCCTAAACCTAGGAAGGTCGAAGCATCTCGAAGCGCGAGGCCGTAGGCAGTGGCCCACGTCGCCCACGCCTTACGCCGCCTGTGTCCATACCATAGTATACTGTAGTATATATAGTATTGAAATATTACTTTAGGCACAGGAAATCAATGTTTCATTGTAAAAAATATAATGTAAATATCTAAAATGTAATTTGTATATGTAGTTTTAATCATCAAAGGCATTATTGCGTAAACCATTAATGCAGATAATAATTTCACTTTTTATTTGGAATTTTTTGTATTATTATTATATCGTCACGACGGAACACTTTTGCCCTGTAAAATAATATTTTTAGTACAATATTATTGTCTAAAAGAATTATTAATATTCATTACACTGAATATTTATCCATTAAATCACTAAACATATATTCATTAAGTTACATAGTTGCAACTAATCCAACTTATTAACGTATCTTAGTATTTATGTTCGAAAGTATAAAATTTATTGTCTTACAAAGTTCAGTGTACGGTTAAACTTCTAAGTATCTTATTTATAAAATATCCCGTGATGTTATACCTATCTTCTTAATTGCGACTTAATCTAAGGTTTGATAATTTTTTTCTTTACGGTAAGTATCAATTTTACATAATAACATACAGCATCTGGGATTTCTTCATGTAATAACATAATAACAATAACAAACATTATTTAAATTGTTTCAAAAATTTTGGCGTCAAGCTTCTTTAATTGATTATTTAACGTAAACGTAACATCACGCCTGTAATCCTCGAAGAGGTAAGCAGAGGAGTGTAGTACACTCCTACGTTTCCCCACTTACGTTTACGTCCCATTATGGAATAAGTGGTGAGCCTATTGCCATACACCGGGCACACATCCAGACTCCGAGCCAGTACTAGAAATTCTAAGTGAGAAAAGTCCAATAGTACCCGACATGGAATTTGAACCCAGGACCTTTCGATCGGCAGTCGCGCTTGCAACCAACACGACCAGCAAGGCAGTATTAAGTACTATTACCGTTCTTATTGATTTATTGGTGACATTATGGCGTAAAAATATTAGCTATATCTACGTAGAACGTTGGTGAATGTTTACGTTATTACGCTAACGAATTTTGGTGCGATAATACAAAAAAAATATCGGACGGCCGTGTTCAAAATTCTGAATTCCCAATTTTGTCTAAAAGTCTTTAGATTTCTGTTTCAACAAAGGTCCATTTAAGGAAATGTTTTTATCGAGGTTTTTTTTTTTTTTGCTTTATTGTCACTAGCAAAGAGCGGACTTAATAGCAAGTGGCATTTTCTACCAGTCATGCCCAGGTGATGATGAGAAGTTCTTTTATACATTCCAAAAAGAATTTTTCATCGCCGTGAAACTCGGGAACTCGACTTCTCTTAATACTTTCGTGTCCCTCGGAGCACTGAGACTTTATATAATGTAACATCACTGGGAATCTCAAATTAGAAAAACCCAAAATAGTACCCGACCCAGGAATCTAACCTAAGACCTCTCAATCAGCAGTAACACATGCATCCACTCGACCAACGAGGGAGTCAATACTTAATTACTTACGATATAAAACATGATACTGGGCTCTATAGACATTAATAATTGCCTTGTATTATACATTTTTATATTAAGTTTTTTTGTTCTCCCGACCGTTTTTATCGTTCCATTGCTGGACACGGGTCTCCTCTCAGAAGGAGAGGATTAAGGCCATAGTCTACCACGTTGACCAAATGCGGGTTGGCAGACGTCACACGCCTTAGAGAACCTTTATTAGTTATATAAAATAAACTTGCCCTTTTAAATGATAACGTTTGGTGAACCCAGCTTACTTGCTTGCTTAGCTGACCACAGAACCCTTGCAGCATTTCACACGCTGTGAGATCTTGCCGCTGTTATCAATGTACCGCTGCCGTTGTCGCCATATTGCCTTTATCAGATTATTTATTTCTTCTTGTGTAACACCTTTAACCAATGACTATAAGGGCGTACTTATTCTATTATCACATTTCATATTATGACTGCCTCGTTGGTCGTGTTGGTTACAAGCGCGACTGCCGATCGAGAGGTCTTGGATTCAAATCCCGGGTCGGGTATTACAGGATTTTTCTAAAATTACAATTTCCAGTAGTGGCACGGAGTCTGGATTTGTGCCCGGTGTATGGCAATAGACTCACCACCTATTCCTAATTGGAACGTGAACGTTACTAGTGAAATGTGGGAGTGTACCTCTTCGGCGATTACAGGCGTGATGTTATGTTACGTTATATTCATATTATATAAAAGTTATATTCATTAAAATCTCTACACAAAATGAACTGATATTATTAAGTAGAACTTACACTTTAACTAACTACTTTAATTAATATGTGATATTATAAAAGTCAAACTCCTTGCCAAACTCCTCTTCGAAGACTAACTTTGTATATACATACTTGCTATGTAGTTACATCCACCATACTCAATTGATCACATTGATTATTGTTAACAACAATGAAGTATAAATAAATAAAAACAAAAATAGGAAAAGGAAATCAACAAGGTTGTGGATACAGCAACTGTATTATTATCCATGACACTATGTCCTCATCAGATGCAGATACTGCAAGGATGTCCCAATAGCTAGAAGCTACAAGATATCCCATTGTTAAATCAAGCCGTCGCGGTTCACGGAGAGTCAATGATCACGACCTTAGCGTGGGAATAGCACCAGTTAGATGCAAACAGAATGGAAATGGCGGCAAAATTATTGGAGAGAAAAGTTCAATTCAAGATCTATTTCAAGATAATATTGTATAAGAGACAATAAATTTACACTTCTATATTATGTAGGTAGAAGAAAGCCTTTATCCAATATTCGGTTGAGAAAATATTTGTACCTTTTCTACCGCAATATCGTGATAATTAGGTATAATTCAATTTCAATTTGTAAGGTTTATAGACATTTCAATATAATACACCGCAGTTAAGACTGGTCTAAAGTATTTATTAAAGTTTTATAGTGTTTTACATAAAATATCATTCAAAGCCTAGTAATATAATTCTTGTTAAATTACTCGCCCGTAAAACTTTAAGAGATTATGTACATTTTTAATCAAGTAAGGTAATATCAAGAAGAAATATATACATCATAGCCCGAAGATCATCAAAGCCATAGCATAGAAGAAATATATACCTACAACTATGCCCTTAAGCACTCTCATTCTTTCAGAAGATCCGTGTTGAACAAAGAAACGATACGATAACGAGGGTTTATGATGATTGATGGGTTAACGAAGATTGATTGATTGCAGATTTCTGTGAGCACCTGACTATGATGACGGTCTGCAAAATACTGCAGGCAGAAGCTAAATACGGCACGCTGGGGACAGGACGCAATGGCGCTCATTAGGGGACTTCGGGGAGGCTTATGTATCTCGAGCCTTGGAACGAGACAGGATGGTGATAAAGTCCCACGAACCTTTAAGCCCCAACTCCCACGTGCTTCTTACACCATCTGCCCTGCCCAGTGACTACATAAAATAATACCCTACTTATTATCTTTGAACATTTCCTGCAATTGTTTATCGGGTCATAGAGATAAGATCAAATTGAATATCCCTGCCATGAGCGCCGCTAAAAGCAGTAACGTCACCACCTTCTTACTTATCAACTTGGTCGGTGGTACTACTATTTTAGACTCATTTAAAACAATGATTACTTACTTCTCTAAAAGTTATACTATTTTCTGTTTGAAACCGGACGCAGTTGGCAGTATACCGACCAACTGTAAGGAAGATACTTTGTTACGGGGAAAATATAAATAAATATATTTCTGCTATTGGCTAACGACTATTTTTATATTAAAATGGCTCCAAATATATGATTATTGTGAACATCAATGTATTTACATGTTCAGCAACATTTATAAACTATGCAGAAATTAGTGGATACTAAAACGCGCGAGATAAGCTATAAGTTCCTGCCTACCTACTTTTCTAGCAACATAGTTAATACGCAGAAATGGTATCTAGGTACGCATTCATGTCTTGCATCCATCGAAAGCGAAACTAATGAACGGAAAATGTAGAGTAGGAACTACTCCATATTAATTTTGCATAAACTCTATGCTATAAGCATTCATCTTGCTGTTTCAGCGATTTATAAATTGTATCCAATTAGAGAATCAGATAATTTACTGGATACAACTACTTTAATATCATTCAAAATATAATTACCAATGATAATATAATAAAAACGAGAACGTACAAAGAACGAACAAAAAAATGAAGGTGACCGTAGTTTTTGATAGAATAACTTTCATTTTAAATAAAAATAGTTTGTTACATACATATTGTCATGCTAATTTTCTATAAAGCTAAACAAAGACTAACATTTACAAAATGCTATATCGATATAAAATACTGTAATTTATATTTGTACTTTTAATATAATCTTCTGTAAGCACTGGAGTGTGGGTGTAACATAATTTATCGTCTATTCGCAACGTAGATTATAGTCCGTAGTGTAGCGTTACACTCAATAAGTGTGACGTGACGAGATTTTGATTTCAGTAACAGTAACAGTTGGGTAACAGTGAAATGTAATCTACTGCTGAGTCGATATCAAACTATTTTCAATTCACGCCTAAGAAATCTTGTATATTAAAATACCAATTAGCTAGGTGGTTCCTCTAGCCACGATTGGGTTTTTGCTCAAACTCTGCAACCCAATTATGCAAACGCAGTCATAATGACTGGCTATCATTGAATCAATCAGTTATAATCCTGGAAATATGTCAAACGTTATTTATTATTATTATTACATCACCAGTCAGGACCCTAGCGGGATAGACAGGAAGCACCGAGTGCCAAATATCTCTATCCTTACAGACTTGACTTGCTTCTTCTACGTTCATCATGTATTTGTATTAATACAAACGTAATTGTATAACATTTTTCGAATCTAAAAGCGGTCAAGGATTTCATCTGATATTGAGAAGTGATATTGGAATCGACAGATCTCCGCTGTTAAATAAGTCTTAAAGAAATACTTTTGAAGCGACGATTGTTATGAGTACTTTCGTTTGATTCTATTTTATCCAGTTTTTTTTTATTGATCCACTGCTGGACACTGGTCTTCTCTAAGAATGAGAGGGTTAAGGCCATAGTCTACCATTCTGGCTAAGTACGGGTTTTCAGACTTGACACGCCTTCGATTTTTTTTTATGTACTTTAAGGCGTGCAGGTTTCGTCACGATGTTCTCCTTCACCGTTATAGGAAGTGATATTTAATCTTAAAACGCACATTTTGTAAAGAAGTGCGCGCCAGTGTTTGGACCCGAGCTCTCGGAGTGAGAGGCTGAATTTCAAACCACTAGGCTATCACTGCTTGAGTATGAGTATGTACTAGGTTGAAATTCGATTAGACCGTTGCTCCGGTAGGAAACACGGTATTATTTCGTACGCCAGTTGTGCAACCGAAGGTTTTTCAATGTATCCCATTTTTATATTACCGAAGTGTGGGAATACCACCGATTTGCACAATTTGCTAGGCGGTCGAACCCAGCTAGTGTGTTGGAAAAATTGTTCTTCCAGGAGTACATGCTTACATTACGTATATGCACACTCATTCATACCCATTTATTACTTTGTATTATTATTATTATATATTAGCATTAATTTGTATTATCTACTATAAAAAGACTATGACACAAAACGATTAAACCTGCAAGGGTTCAGAACATATTCCGGTTTTTTGTTTGGTGAAAACAGTTTGTGTTAAATTTTCGAAATATCTAAGGTTGGAGTAGCTCTTGGAGTAACATGGTGAATTGAGCAGCAGTTCTCCGTGCTTGAAGGAGTGTTACGTCTCCAGCAGTGGAACATTTTAAGGGTTACAGTCAAATGGATACACATCAGGAACCTTTTAAAAAACCGACTATCATTATTTATTTTTAATGTACATGAAGTATTAAGTACATTTTAATCAAATACATTTTTCATGTAAGTTAAATTAGAACCCAAAGACATAAGATTCTAACGAACAGTAACAACTAAACACTAACTCTTTGAACTGTTTGTTCTTCGACATGGGGTACTTCAAGACATGGTATAAAATAGATTGGTCAACTAAGAAAGGTTTAATTTTCTAATCAATTTCCTTTATCTGCCTCGGTGGTCATGTGGTTACAAGCGCGTTTCCTGATGGAGAGGTTCTGGGTTCAAATCCCCGGTCGGGTACTATTGGATTTTTCTAACTCAAATTATCTAGTAGAAATTTCTAGTGGTGACTCGGAGATTAGTGCCCGGTGTATGGCAGTAAACTCATCTCCTATTCTACAGTGGGACGTAAACGAACTGATGAAACATGGAAGTGTACTACAGTCCTCTGCCTACCTCTTCGAGGATTACAGGCGTGATGTTACGTTTTTATGGTACATTTTGTACCAGGTTGGAATCGAACCCGCAACGTTTAGCTCAACAGTCAGAGTCACCAACCATTACAGGCTAGTCATTACGCGATATGGATTGTACTGGATACTTAATTCATATGAACTATACTTAACTAATAGTAACTGACCGTTTCGTTGATCTAGTCTAGACGTAGCAAGCGCCACTAACCTACTTATCCCGTTGGGCAAATACAGCCCTGATTTTATGTAGCTAATAGAAACTAATTTGCGTAAGTTCACGTCAGGTCTACGTTAAACGAGGATTTCATGCGTACTCAACACAGCTTATTTCGCATTGAATTTTTAACTCAATTGTGAATAACGAAATCGTGTTTGGGGAGGTTTGAAACGGCACCTATTTTCCGATCAGGGTGTGATGGCCATCGTCGAATAGGGTCGTCGTTTCCTTCATGGGGTTTAACCCTCACCCCTCGAAGGTAAAAATGGGTAAAACGTAACAAGCGACGAGCGAGATATTCACAACGAATGTATGAAAGAATACATACATTGGTTTAAAAATTTAAATACTCAATGTACTTGGACAAAACTGATACTAAAAATATTTACATTGGGATAGCAAATTTTCAAGTCATTTAAGTGTAATATCATTAAAAGGCACGTCCTTCATATAGGTCTCCTATTCCGCCCTCGTAGTAAAGAATGCAATAATCAATATTTTTCGAATTACCTTTTTAGTACTCGTGCTTTATTTTTAATTTTGCTCGTGTGTGTTTTAATGTGTCATTTACTGTATTATTATTGCGTTTGTAGTAGAAAAATGTGGCCAATTATTATGAAATAAAGATCTTTATAAAATACTTAACTGCATTTTTCTAATGCTACATACTCGTATGTTATTACGAGGTCCGAGTTACTTAACCGTTACGCAGAAATACATACCAGCCAATATCAGTTATCGTAAACTAACCAATTGAGTAAATGAGTCGTAGTTAAAAACGAGGAGTCCAATGGACACTGATGCACTAATAAAAGGATAGTTATGTGGCTAAAATGTTTTCTAAGGCGTGTGAAGTCTGCCAACCCGTACTTGGCCAGCGTGGTAGACTATGGCCTTAACCCTCTTATTCTGAGAGGAGACCCGTGTCCAGCAGTGGAAAGTTAATAACGGTCGGGAGAAAAAAAAAATTCGCTTTTCGTTCGTCGCTTGTGGCACACGAAGGGTGTTGGCTGGCTCAAGTGAAATGTACAGAACATTAAACTTGAATTCTCCCTGCACACCTGTTCCGCAAGCCTCGTCTGATATTTGATGCTCAGAGTTTCGCTTCGTAAACAAATACAAAATACACGCCATTTGGATTTTGGGATATATTTAATATTCATGCCCTCAAAGACAGGAACAACAAGAGACGGATATGGATGGAATTGATTTACAAACAAATTTGTTATTCCCTTTTTAACGTCTACATATTTTGTATAGCAATATTCTATTGTACGAAAACTGTCTTATGTTCTTACCTTACAAGCTTTTGCATAGAATATACTGGAAATTTCTTCGTTTTCTTTCTGTAATATCAGCTTGAATTATTTTATGTATTTTGAACATTGTTGTGTTAAAGGACGTAACAGGTGGACGATTCGTCGTAATTTTGGACCCACACTTCACCGGTAACACAGTATCAGTATCAAAGCACTCCTTACTTTTTTGTTAAAGGTGTTCATGGCTTGTGATCTCAAAGGAGTGATAGGGAGAACGGACTTCTTCGTCGAGGACAGCTGATCGTACATTAAATAATAACCTATTTACGGGTTCTATATTTTATGTACTATATCATAAATCTACGCCTATTTAATTAATAATGCATTTATCTACACGTTTTTATTTTGTTGTTTTTTTTCATGTATTTTTTGTGTTTTATTTCGTCTTTTGTGTTGTTCCGCTTTTATTTTGTTTTTTATTTCTTTTTTTTCCCCTCGCTACTTCTATTGCGCTATCCGTAGCCAGCCTGAGGTCCTCTAGAGTGCACTTCTAAGGGCTTCATGGACAGTCCAAGAGATGAGTCACAGACTGCCTTCTGCCTTATAACAGCAGTGTTAAGCGCTGCTGTGTTCTGATTTGAAGGGTGTGGTAAGGGAGACATACATTTTCGAGACATTCCAGCTTAGTCCTCAGGGATAGAGGCGCATCTGTGGTCGACCTGAGATA
>DWEH01001047.1:0-10029 GCA_018245815.1 Apyrrothrix aesculapus
AAAAATCGTTGAAATGTTGATCTTCTCCAACACGAAGTCTGTTGCCACTCAGTGGCTCGCTGTTAGTCCCAACGACTGCGCACCGAGCGCGCCGCCGTAAAGACCGCAGACTACACTTACACTCTCCAGATGTCGAATGTAAAACAAATACACTTTTGGGTTGTTTTTGACACACTACATAGAGCGTTTGGGGTGTTTTTCCCTCGAGCACTACATAGTTTATTGCGTTCTTGGTTTACGACGAAGTCGCTGAGGAATTAGGGCGACTAAAGAATACGTTTTTATATATTTTATAAAATTTTCCTATACGAGTATGTACGAGTATATAGTTTCATAATACCTTGCTAAATTGTATCCAAAAATAGGTCAACATTGTTGGAAATGTTTCCGAGAAACCAAAAACCTACAACAAGCGCACCACACGAGTGTGCTGCCAGGCGGCATGAAAAGAAGCTAGTATATCTAATTATCAGAAAATTTATGACACTTTCTGTATTAAATTTATGGTAAAACGATTTCTGGGACCCACAAATAATATAACATATAATATTAGTTCAATAATCGTTGAAGTAGACCTGTTCTGGAGGAAGACTACGTCTTGGCAAACGCGTAGAGAAGAAAGCCCTCTAGCTCGGTGGAGTAACAATATACGCACAGTGGCTGGCAGCGGGTGGGTACGGGAACTGGCGATAGAGCTCGGCTGCGTGCTGCGGGAGAGGTCTATGTCCAGATGATGATGACAAAGAAGTCCGCTTTCGGAATTGTCATTAAAATCGTAAAATCCGTTTTGGGCACAACAAAACTTTTAATATAGAGACTTGCTCGTTTAATACTATTATGTAGTGATATATTCTCACAGTAAATCGGTTTCCGCATATTTCGTATATTCTGCTTTCGTAATATTTCAGGACAATAAGTTTTGAAAAACTTTTTCGTCTTTTATGAATCATTCACTTCTTAAGGCAGCGCATGTTTGATAAAGTTGATTCGTTGAGCAGACTGGCAAGTTGTCAAGTCACATAACAGCGTTTCAATGTGAAGTTATCTTAAATTCTACCTTGTAACGAATTATTACATTAGATTTTTCTTGGTTTCATATAGAAGTGGTCTTTTATTGAAGAAATGTATTTAATGTTCACTCCCTCGCTGGTCTAGTGGTTGCAAGCGAGACTGCTAAGCAATAGGCCTTGGGTTGGGTCCTCGGGTCGGGTATACTCATCCTCTATTCCATGGGACGTATAACATAACTGGTAAACCGGGAGCACTACTCTCGTGTACCGAGCTCTCCGGGGAAACACAGGCGTGATCTTATTTTTAAAAAAATGTTTGATTGACCAACAGCATGGTTTTCGCCCGAAGTCATTCAAAACAGCCATAGATTTAGTGTTATGTTATGAAAAAAAATATATATTTTGGAACACACGACCATCACACACAGCTGTCTGATCCCAAGTACGCAGAGCTTGTGCTGTGGTTACTAGACGGCTGATAAACCACGTATACACATACAAATATTCTAGCATTTACAAGTCGATATTACAATATATTCCAATAGATAATATGCTGTTGTTAATCGAAAGCAAAAATCTAAGATTTCATTCCTTGTTAAGGGGTTAACCTTTAGGGGTGGAATTTCCAAAAATCCGTTTTTAGTGAGCGTCTACATCGAAAATGAGTAAATATGCTAAATTTTAAGTCAATCGGACACATAGTCCTCGAGAAATCGTGATCGTTTATATATCGGTGAAAATCGCTTATGTATGTATATATAGATATGTAACATCCCGCCTGTAATACCCGAAGAGGTAGGCAGAGGATTGTATATATAGATATTTTTAAAGATACTATATTTTCCCATTTAGAACTTCACCTCACGTATAACGAATACTTGTACTCATCACACAAATATTCATTGTGGATAGGAATCGAGTGCACATCCTTCGGCGTAGCAGACAGGTACATATACCGCGGGTACAAAGCTATATTGCTAGGCAAAGATGTTGGTTTCTGGAAGTGCAGATTATGGCGCCATCCAATATAGCGGCATGTATCACAAGCGTGGCCCGACAGCGTGACGTCGCTCGGCTGTCGACCAGTGGACGATGGCCGCTCATAGCGAGCGTGTCAATTGGCTTTGGATTTGTCGGTAACATGTGCAGTATGTACGTCCTTGTGGCAAACTTAACATCAAACCATGTTACGTTGGCGTACGTCCTTGTGGCTCTTTTTCGAAATAAATATTTGGCCAAAGGAACAATTCCAAGGTACTTAATCACGGGACATTATTTTGCAACAGTGTTTAACGATGTTTAAATAGACCGATGTGCCCGGTGCCGGTGTATGGGAATAGACGCACCATCTATTCCATATTGGGACGTAAACGCAACTGGTGAAACGTGGGAGTGTAACTACACTCCTCTGCCTACCTCTTCGGGCATTACAGGCATGATGTTACGTTTAAATAGACCGATTCTTTATATAAAAAAGGACTAATGGAATTTTTAATAACATGGAATCATAGAATAAAACAAAACTTGTCTTAAAAGTTCAACTGTAATACTTACCTCCTAAGGAAATTTTAATGAAGCCTGGAAAAAGACTCGCGACTGTGCATTGACGGTGCCATGTACCAGTTATTGGTAGAATACGTCAGTGGTGCGACGTGAACAGCTTTCACCAAGTGACACCAACAACAACTGTACAAAGTTTTATTTCAATCCGATAAACAATGTGCAATGTTTCGAATCACGAGAATGAAGGATTTGCAAAACTAGAATTTGTTAATAATGAAAAGAAACCGTCTGGATTAGAAATTGCATTGAGACTGATGCCATCGAGTGGCTGTATGAATATTGTAGTCTGGTAATGCTGAAAGTGCAAAAATAGATCTGTGGTGTGAAAAAAGTGTTGGATACACCTTCTTTAATAGAAGGTATTTGGGAACGAGCAAAAGCTTATTTTAATATATTCAGAGTATATTCGTCCAGATATGTTACCTAATGATTTGGATTGTATAGAGTTTACTGGCTTACTGACGAAGAACCGAAGCAAACTCCATGGCCTTAGGATTAAGCAAGGATCTAAGAATATGTGATCTAATCGATACGAGTTTTCGGGTAAATAATAGTATTTCATAGGTGTTCATATTAGCAACAGAAATGGTGTAACACGGCCGCCAACTCACCGACTGATTGTGTCAAGACAGGCGGTAATAGTGATGTGAGACCGGCGGAGGAACGTGTTTTTTCACAGTTTGGAAGAGTCCTATTTCCAGTAGCGAAATGATGAAGTTATGATGATGTCGAAGGCTGCGCTAATAAAAATCAATAAGCAAGCAGTATTACGACGCATCATAACAGAATGTAAACAAATATGGGTACAAGGAAAATAGCACATTCTTCCACTTTTTGAACCCCTTTGTGGCCCTTGTCATTTGTATTTATGGCTGGCGGCGCTGTGTGCGCACATTATGCGTCATTTGTTGAGGCCGCGGATTGCATTAAAGCGCGTAAATTTTTTACGATGGCATAGAATTTTTCACCCTTCGCATTACACGGAAAGAGGCTTTGATTGAATTGTTATGCAAATATCCGCGGAGGAGCAAATGTTCTTGAGCTATGTGTCTGTATGTTTGTTGTTTTTCAATAGCGTCCTACGCCTTAGGGCCAGTGCACAGTGATGTTCAACGACAATCGAACAGTGCTTTTTATTCTCTCTAGACAAATAATAGTGAACTGAACATGAACAAAATTATAAACGGTATATTGACACATACATACTGGCTTAGATTTATTAATATTTTAGTGCACACTGTATCCGTGAGGTCGTGTCCGTGCAGACCAGTGGTGGCCAGTGAGCAAGGCTTGTATAAGTTCTACGTACTTACTTCAATTGGAAAAAGTTTTTGTAGGTTTTTTTTCTTTCACGGTATACCTCAGATATGTTATTAAATTTTCACTTGAATTGGCAATGATATGCCAAAGTTTTACTTGTGTGATGACTTTAATATGTTATTGCATTTCAATAGTAAGTTCGCTCTGTTTGAGTTTTTATCTATAACATAATCGGCATAAACCAATACATATTAATACCACACGAAAAATAACTAAAAGTAATTTCTCTGCTGAAGTAATGTAAATTTATCTGTCTACGATTTTTTTTAAATTATACAAGGATGAAACTGCGTGACGAAGAACTAAATAAGCAGTTTATAATAAAGTTAAGCGAACTTACTACGTAAAAAAAAAACGTAACATCACGCCTTTAATCTCCGAAGAGGTAGGCAGAGCAGTGTAGTACACTCCCACGTTTCACCAGTTACGTTTCCGTTCCATTATGGAATAGGTGGTGAGTCTATTGCCATACACCGTTCACATATCCAGACTCCGAGTCACTACTAGAAATTCTAATTTTAGAAAAATCCAATAGTACTCGACCCGGGAATCGGAAGTCGCGCTTGCAACCATTACGACCAACGAGGCAGTAAATAATAACATTTACAGTAATAATAATTCAAAATATCCATGGGTTCGATCCACTAGTACTGAAGAATTGACGAGCGCTTGAAAACGTATAAAATTCGTTTAAAATGAAAGTCCCTTTGATAATTGTACGTTTGACAATTTTTATTTCATGTCAAGAACATATTATTTGGTAACAGTTATTTGGCTTCAGCAAATATAGGCTTTTATGTTGAATGTCAATTGAAAAAGTTGCGTAATTTCTGCCTACATAAATATTGTTACCTAAATTATGTACCTCGTTTGTTTTATAAATTGTGCCTCATTATAAGTATCAACATCCATCTATAACACATACGAGTACAGCATCAAAGTAGTCGGGTCGTGCTCAGAGCTCGTTGAGGCGCCTGGCGTCGCTCACTACGGTCATTCGACATTAACTGTTACTGCATGTTTGGAGGTACGAATATTTCGTTTTTGCGTGCCAACCTTTGATGTACGATGATAATAATCAGTGTAAGTAAAACGATTAAAAGAAATACGAACAGTTTTTAATACTTAATATGATCTGTTTAGTGATAACCGTTTAAGTTTAAAAAGATTCGATTAACAGCGCAAAGCTGTCCGTGTCGGGGCGGAGTAAGAATACATTCCCCGACCCCGTGCTGGGATACAGAGTGCTGTAAGGGGCGACTAAACCCGGCGCGCGAAGAGCGCGGTATGTCGCGGCCTGCCGGCACAGCTAAATGCCCGCCGCCTACGGGCAGCAGCGTGGGAGGTGTCAGAAGCTGTGCTCTGCGACGCCCAACCCGCATGCCCAGCGTGGGGATTATGGGCATTAACCCCTCAGGCGAGGCCTATGTCCAGCAGTGGACTGCAAAAGACTGATGACGACGAACAGCACAATACGTAAGTAGTTGTATGTACAAAATATATGAAGCAAGCACTGCCTTCCTCAATGGCGATCAAGGCGACCACGACGTTCATGGGACACTCCTGGAGCCGCCTACGTGCATGCTTAAGGCAAAGCTTGGTCTGCACCAAACTGAACCTAATCTACAATGAAATGCATTGAATCAATACGAAACAACACCGAACGACCTGTTACCTAAACCAGTAGATTTCGATGCAAATTTGTTCATTGCAGACGGGGGGGTTGTGCGTTCTGTGTGCCAGAGTGACCGTTGGCGCCCAGCTCTGACACTCCGGACATGTGCGTGTGCACTGAGAATAGCGATTGTAGTAGCCGTTGCGGGATCTATATCTTATCTTACCTGTAAAAAAAGTTTGTCTTTGTTGGAAATATCCGACTTGGTTAACATTTTTGACTGTCTAGTGAAAGAAAGATTTTGTCTATACACATTCTAACGAAATAAATACTTACAGCTATTTAGATCATAATGGTGTAATGGCGTAGTATTTTGCCGAACATATAATTGACTGGTCGCAAGGGCAGGTACCACCGCTACCCTTATTTCTACCGTGAAACAATTGCTACTAGAACATTTTGTATTTTGATCTAAAGGAAAGTGGACAGAGACTAACTATAAATAACTGCACGCATACTAACATGTACTAATCCTATCCCTGCAGTTTTATTACCTGTTGAACACAAACAAATGATATTATTAACAGTTTGTACTGATTGGTCTAACTTTTATTTATTTAGCAATAAGCTCGCGTTTAACTGACACTAACAGTCCTACTCCTAGAGTCCTGTTCGAGCTCCGTAGCAGACGTCTATGAGCTGCAGCGGCGTCTTGTGCCTGCTCCTTTGCTATTCACTTCTCTTTAAAAAATATTATGCATTACCTTTTCACTACGTTTATATTAAATTACGTGCTATTCGTGTGGATTACAGGTTTTGGGTGTTCCACGATTTTTTTTATATAGGCCTGGCAGCGCTGAACACATTTCCAGCCTAAATTAAACCCTATTTTATATGCTTGGCGATGAACATGTGAGTTCAAATTTCATTCGAAATCCATATCTCTGAAACTAACCATTTTCTAATTTTGTGTTCATATAAAATTTCAATCATAATAATTGTACAGATTATAAACAAGGTTGCAGCGTAATCGCCTGAACACTATCTTTTATTCCAATAAACGTTTGACGATATTCTTTGACTGCCTCGTTGGTCATGTTGGTTGCAAGCGCGACTGCCGATCGAGAGTTCCTGAGTTCAAATCCTGGGTCGAGTACTATTGAATGTTTCTAAAATTAGGATTTATAGTAGGGACTCGGAGTATAGGATTTGGGCCCGGTGTATGGCAATATACTTACCACGTAAATGTAACTGTTGAAACTTGAGATTGTACTACACTCCTCTGTATACCTCTTCGGGGATTACAGGTATTATGTTACGATGTTATGATATTCTTTAAACTGACATATGTTTTTTATTTATGAACCGATTGAAATAAACCCAACACTATATGTTAAGTGAAGGTTATCAAAATATATCAGAGAAAACTGCATCCAAATCGATTAATATACAAACGAACAAAGCATCTAAAAATCCTTCTTTTGGATTCTATTGCGCAAATAAAGACCTCTAATAGTACACACTACTACCTCTTATAGTAGTTGCTCAAAAATGTCTTTTATGTACAGATCAGTTACAGGTTTATTACATAGTATACATTTTATAGAAAGAAACGATTGAAGTTGCAGGCGCCATTATTGATACAGAATAAAGTAACGCAATACATTTGTTCCAACAGTCCAGTGTCATGTTTGCTGAGGTGGACATGCCGCATCTTATTCTAGACCGCCATGTATGTTGGCGTCGGTCGGGGATAAGCGGCCCCGCTGATGAATTATAGCGGCGATGACGCTCCGAACTCGCTACTCAGATAACATGTTTTTGCTTGTAGTGAAAAGTCATCATTACTTATGATGTATTTCACTCGTTAGAAATCGGATCTCGTTAACTGTACCACAATGTGGATGTTTGAATTCCCGCATCATATGATGTTTCGTTTATATGGAACTAGCATAGCCGCTGAGCATCCTTTAATGTGGGTAGTGGCACAATATTTTTACCCAACGAATGATAGCGCCGTTGTCTAGATGGCAGCACTACAGCGTCACCTAGTTGACAACGCTAACGCCTAGATGGCAGCACTACTACCTTTCGCAGGACGTAGTTGACCCGGCCATCCATCACGGTGCCTGCCCCGGGCACCTCCGTTACTACCAATCTGTGCCTCCACTATTTGGATTTGGCGACTGGTTTAAGACAAACGCCCTCTGCACTACGTTGACAAACGTAGTCATGATATAAATAATAACGATTAGTAACTTACAGCTGAAGAGCGACGAGGCGCTTTTACGCATAAAGTTTTGTGATACCTAGTATCTGGTGAAGGTCTCGTTAGGTGCTAGACGTAGATATATGACGGAATCGGGCGGGGGTGGGAGGGCGGAGGAGCTGCTGATATATAGCGGCGTTCATGGCTCGAGCGCGGTCCAGCCACTCGCTGGTCTGTAAACATGTTTTTGCAGGTATTGTAGTAATGATGTTCTTGGTGATTCTTGTTGTTCGCTACAGAATATTATTACATTTTCTAATGCATAATTCGAAGCCTGATTCCTAGGCATCTAATGTCGATTGTAAATTTACTTCATACCAATGAAAAACATGGTTATTTTGATTACGTAAATTTAACAAACCATATCCTAAAAATATTTAGAAAACTAACAAGAATTTTGTAGAAGGGATTTGAAGTGTTTAAATATCTTCAATATTAAAAAAATCATGTTAGATTACATCAATGCGTGTTTAGCGATAGACACTTCGATACGTTGCGTACCGCCTTGAGGCGTAATGGCGCGTCTATTATTTTTATTCCGACTCTTTTATCGTTACACTGGTAGAGACGGGTCTGGGCTCAGAATGAAGGGGTTAAGACCATAGTCTGTCATGCTAGCTAAGTGCGGCTTAGCAGACTTCACAAGCCTTAAAAAAAAATTATGAGCTATAATGTGTGCAGGTTTCCTCACGATGTTTTCCTTCACCTTATAGCGTGTGATATTTGAACTTAAAAGGCACATTTTGTAAAGAGGTGCGCATCAGAATTTTAACCCGGGCTCCTGGACGGAGAGGCAGATCTTTAAACCACTAGGCTATCACTGCCTATAACTGAATAACTCAATAAGGCCCATAAAAAAGTTAGGCCTTAAAATGTAAAGTCTAATGTGTTTTAATTTTACCAACGTGATTTGATTATGCTGAAAACGTTGGCAATTGTAAGAAGGTGTATAGATTTAGGTACACGTACGTACAAAAATAAGTATTTATTAATAGAAGTAGTGCGTTTTTCAAATTAGTAATACATAGCTTTAAGAAATGTGGTGACAAAGATATTCATTGACTTCGTGTGGACGGTACAACTTTCTCATCCGGAATAATAGATTTTAAGTCATCCGACACATGCAAGTGGTATTGTTTGATACAATTCATCCATCTCAGTATTAGTTGAAACATTTCTACGAGTATGAAGATACTTCGGTAAAAATGAAATATACTTCATTATGTAATCTTCTTTTATTATTCGACAGTAGTATTGGTACCTCATCTTTGGATTTCTGTAAATTTGTTTTTTTATATTAGCTTAAAGTCATGTTTACGAGTTAAGCTGCAAAGTGTAGAAGTTTCTATAGATGTCGAGTGTGTACGAGGGCGGGCGGGCGGCCGGGCGGCGCGCAGCGGAGGCCGCGGTATTTATCGTACGTCTTCATTCTTTTTATTGTCTGTACGCGCACTTTTATAAAGTTGTGAATGTATAATTTTAGTTTTACGAAGATTAATTATTTGTTTGTTATCAAGTCCTGACCTTAATCTCCAAATTTTGTACATAATTATAAACTAAGTCAACTATCTCTAATTTAATTTAATGTTCTCGAAAGGCGTGTGAAGTCTGCCAACTCTGCTCTTGGTGAGCGTAGTAGACATTGGCCTTAACCCTCTCGTTTTGAAAGAAGACCCGTGTTAAAACAATGGAACGATAAAAGGGTCGTTTACGTAGTGTAGAAAGACAATGTAACAGATTTTTATTAATTAGAAAGAAGAACGAAATGAAGTTTTAGGGATCAAGACCTATTATATTAGTGATAGCCTAGTGATTTTGATTGCTGTCCATGGATCTGGGTTGGAATTTTGGAGCATACCTCTGTCCATATGTGTTATGTTTTTGAGATTGAATATTTCTTGCTAAATGGTAATGACAAACGTCGTTAAGAAACCTTAGTTCCCGGTCAAGTGCCTTAAAGTGCGCCAGGTTTGCTAGTCCGCACTTGGCCGCCGTGGCAGATTAAGACCATACAATCCTTATTCTAAGTGGAGACCCGTGACGAAGAATACAACGAAAAAAGGATTAATGACTATGTTGATATGATCTTTTGTAGTACTTTGGAAAATAAACATTGCCTTCTGTGAGTTCTGTTACCAAAATAACTTTTACATACATATCTTTACGCCAGGTCCCTTACGGAATAGGCAGAGAGCACGGAGTGCCAAAAATCTTTATCCTTACAGACTTGCCGTGCTTCTTCCACATTCATC
>DWEH01001048.1:0-10028 GCA_018245815.1 Apyrrothrix aesculapus
CCACTAGAAATTCTAATTTTTTTAGAAAAATCCAATAGTACCCGACCCGGGATTTGAACCCAGGACCTCTCGATCAGTAGTCGCCCTTGCAACCAACACGACCAACGAGGCAGTCAACAATTAAAGGCAGGCAATCTTAAATCAAATGAACTACAATTACTATAAATAATAAATTACGTATCTAGCTAGTGTTTTCCAAATTCGTTCCCTGCCATACAAAATAGAGGATCGAAGTTACTTAAAGTAATATTTGCATTTTAAGTAATTTGCTTTAAATTTGGAACACGCATTTTACGAAACATTAAATTCTTGTAGGTTTTTTTTACATTCAACGCGTATTCGCTGATTGATTTATCGCATATTGTGAATAATAAGCCAACAAGGAGAAGAGGCAACAATAGAGAGTGGAGTAAGAAGAAAGGGACTGCTGACAGGCAAGACATACTGCCGGGAAAATAAACGGAGTAACGTTATCTTATACACAGAAACCATTTCCTATGGAAAGCTTATTCTATAAAGTACAGGTACTAATAAAATCGCAATCACAATCACGATATTTCGCTTAATGTAAAAGACGTATAATTGAAATAAATCATAAAACTTAACCTTCAGATGTACATCATCACCATCAACCATTTGCAGTCCACTGCTGTCATCATTTTTAATCATCTCTCAGCTATACGTGCAAAATATTTCTCTTCAACATTTCCAGATTATTATGAATATTTTAAAGTTAATAGATCAATAAGCGGCTCAGATGAGGGGCTTGGTTTATTTGATTAGACTTTCGGAATCCCGGTTTCGGTCCTTGTAGATAAATGGCGCTCATGTGTAAAGAACCTTTTGGGTCTAAAGGTTTGTTTTGCGAAGGTTACAAGGTCTGTTGATCTCTCTATTTCCATTGTTTAAATATTATTTAGTTTTAATTATTATGGTATTATTATTGTTACAGGTTAATAGTACAAACATTTACGAAATAATTTTATTTGAAACAGAAACTATTCAGCTATATGGAAGAGAAGGAAACAAATGTATTCTCGAGCCTAGAACAGTTTACGTGGGAAGCATCAAATTATAAGAGAAAATTACATACACCCACAGTGTGTTATGAATTCGCCAATTAATTAAGAGCACAGAGAAATACAAGACAAAGTCAAACAAACATTATATCATAATGTATATGTTACATTTAGAATTTATAATAGATTGTCTGCCTCGTCGATAGAGTGGTTGCAATGCGCGACTGCTGATCAAGAGTTCTTGGGTTCAAATCCCGGGTCGGGTACTATTGGATTTATTTAACGTCCATTTCCTAGTTAAAACGTTAAGTAGCGGTTCGGAGTCTGGATTTGTTCCCGGTGTATGGCAATAGGTTCACTCCCTATTTCATGGTGGGACGTAAACGTAGCTGGTGAAACGGGGGAGTGTACTATACTACTTTGCGTACATTTTTAGGCATTACAGGCGTGATATTACGTTTTCAAGTGATAATTTAGGTACAAGTGGATAAATGGTATAGAATGTCATTAGCATTAATTCCGCCCTTTGTAACTTGGGCTTAGGTTAGCAATAAAGACCGACAACAATAAATAAATAAACATAAAGTATTTAACTAATTAACATTTTAATATGAAGTTTAAATTCAAACAAAAGATTTTCAGGCGAATTAATAAACACAGAATGCGAGCTCATGGTTAAGGTGGATTATAAAATTGAAGATATGTAAGTAGCAAACGCACCTGCCATCTGAAATTAAGCGGTCAATGCAACTTGTAAATATCTGTATTACAACCACAAATGGGTATGAATTTCTGTATTCTCAGATGTGTCGCAATTCCAATGACTATGACCCTTCGTGTCAAGTATTAATTGTTGTTGAACTTGTTAAAGTATCTCAAATAAAAACGAAACATTTGTGTCATTTCCAACGTTGTCATGTCTTTAATTACTTACGCCTCGTCATTAAAAAGCCATTCACGTTTATGGTTTGTTATTACTTCTATTAAAATATCAATATAAAAGTTAACAACGTAAAACAACAAATCACGTAATTGAATCGAAATAACAACGGAACAGCGGTAATATGATTAATATCTTGTTCGGTAACGTGTGAGAAAAGCCAGTGAAAAGGACGCGGCAGTATTTCCTATTAATCTTTTGACTGTAATAAATGCTGTAATATCGCAGCCGACATTCGGGAAGAATGACGAATGGTTCGTCATATGAGCTTGTAACTTGGCAACGAGTAATGTTAAAGGAAAATATCTTTTGTAGCAAAATATATGTATATTTTTCAGTCTAGATTGCGCTGAAATTGAGCTTCTTTTTAATATTAAATGCAGGTTAATAGGAAGTGGAAGCACGCGCATCGCATATGCATGCGGAACTATGCAATATCAAAGAAGCTATCATCACGTTCCAAGCTTAGAAAAATTCTGGCGACATTTTCATAGAAGTTTGTGACTAGCATTATATGAGTAAAGAAGAACTAGAAAAAAGAAAATACCTACAATATTAGAAGTCTAGCATCAAGAATAAATGATTCCTCTGTTTGCGTGTTTGTAGCAAAATGAGGTTACAAATATAGGCTTGAAGAATACCACGCGATCGACTGCTGGTATAGACCTTCTTCGGCGCGTGGTGTGATGTAGTTAATGTTTAAACTTCTTAATAGATTAAGCAAAGTATTATTGGGTTTTTCTGACTTGAAATTGTATAACAGTAAACTACTATTGAGAAGTGTATTGTGTTATTGTTAAATGTTTCGTGAATGTTATACACATTATTATACTTTATATGTATCGGCTTAATTCCGTATCTTTTTTCGGCATGGCTTGACTGGTCAGTCTCCGGCGTGACCTAGTTTCAATTGGCGGTGGCTCATGAAGAAGGACCTCGTATACTCGTAGGTCCGAAACTAGTCGGGCCAGCACACACACACGCAAACAAACACACATGAGTTAAAGCGATACATATATAATCACCATTAGTGTACTGATGTGTAACCGGTTTAACGCAAGTATCAAAACGCTCACTCTTAACTACATAGGACGTACAACATAACACGTGAAATGTAGGACTACTACACTCCTCTGCCTACCTCTTCGAGGAAATACAAAATTGTTATGCTATCTAACATTTACTTTAAGTTTTAGATAGAACAAAACGTTTTCCAGGAAATGCATTACAGGTGCTTCTCGAAAAGTTACTATGTTTAATATTTGGAAAAAAAAACTACTTCCTTTACATGGAAACATATATTTACAAAGACGTACTATGGTTTGGATAATGGGCATAAAACACGCACCCCCCTCGCCTCTCTTTCCCACTTCCGCAGGCACGTGTTATTTTAATTGGCTTAAGAAATTAAAGTTTAAAAACAAATATTATATCAACGCTCAAATTTGAACAGGAATTTCGAGCGAGGTTTGTTAGCATTACTGCTTCAAGGGAATAAATATATTTTGTAGTCCAATAATTTATTCATAAAAGCTCAGTGACTGTTTTACCTCTTTCGTATATTGTCACTTTTTATATTTGCTAGAATTCGTTAACGCAATATGAGATAAGGTATACTAGAAATAAACCATTTGTTAATTTATTAGTACTTAGGAAATGAAACGTATTAGTCATCCGAATTAAAACAACAAGTTATGCTATTTTATGAAAGTATGACTGTAGCACTGGATTTAGTAATTCCTTTACGAAGAAATCAAATAAAAACATTTAGTCAAAATATTCAGAGCGATTTATTAAGCTTTACATACATCAGTATCATAATAGTATATTATAATTATCGTCAAGCTAGGTCCCCACGACGTAGCCAGAAAGCACCGCGTGTCAAATTTCTTTATCGTTACAGACCTTGATCACTCTCTTCATCCACGCTCACCGGTTTGGGTCTATATCAATAAAACATTAAAGGTTTTTACGAAGTAACTGGTAATTTTATGATTTATGACATTGTAATTCTGCGACAGCCGTAGAATCAACCAGCCCAATTTGGACGGCTTGGGATCAAACGATTCGCGTCTATCCGCTGAGTCTAATTTACTCTAAAAATACTGACTGTAGCCCATTTATTTTTCAATAACTTTTCATTTTGCTCCTCACAGAAATGTCGGTGTAATATAACGTAAAATTGTACGATAAATATTACGAGTTTTACGACTGAAATGGTTTTATTTCCTTAATGATATTAATAGTTATATATTAGAATCAAATAAATATGTAGATATTAATGTTATCTTAATGAATTGAACAAGAAAGGTAAGAAATGCTTATAGAATAAAAGAAAAAAATAATCTAAGAAAAGGGTTGAATTATTCGTCAGAGTTGTAATGCGATAATACAATATGAGCCACTAAGCTTCAATGGTTGCTTAGTTAATTTCCAACTTTGAGGATACGGTATGTGTAGAAGTAGTCCCGAAGGCCTGTAACTGTGGGAGGCCTAGGACATACTTCACCACGCTGCTCCAATGCGGATATGCAGAGATGCAGTTTAACGGTAACCTCATATCATAGTCGTTCATTTTACACAGTTGTCAATACACATATGTACACATATGTAAATTAAAATGTAGTAGTGGTCCAGTAGCGATCGTAATTCGATCGTAATTTACAAAATTTCAAATACGAACGTTATTGAAGTTCTTATGTTAAAGAGTACACATCAATACAATTCCCCGCACAAAACCCATCCTCACTATACACTCACACATATATACGTGTAACACTATTGGTATTGGCAGCACTGACGTAGGTACAGTGTTTATATTAGTGTGTGTTCCGTAGTGTGCGTAATGTGTTATTTTGTTAAAATAAGGTATTTAAAACGCATTACTTAATAAAATAATAACTTTATGCACTGATCCTCCATGTGAACGTTAACTGTGCCAAGTTTCATACTCTTCCGTTCACCCAATTTTCGTAAAAAGGGGCGCAAAGTTCGATACGCAAGTATTAATATATAAGATACGGTAGCCAATTTTTGTGAGGCAAACCAAATTACCCTGGGCCTTACTTAACACTTAGCACTAGAAGGCGGTGAGCATTTTTTTTTTCATTAACAGTCTTTTGACGGGAACTTAAATGTATCTTGTGGAAGTATTGACAGGGTAATTAATCATTGCATTGTCTTACATTGCTTGTTGTTATCGTGTCTTATTCAATATCGAAAATTGAATTTTGGCTATAAAGATGCATCTCAGAAATAGCATTATATTTAAAGCTTGGGCGATAGGAAAGTTGCTAGCTGACATATGGCCTGGACATACACATATATGGTGCACCAAAATATTCAGGATTTTACAATAATAAAATATAATAGACCTTTGAACAGTATAGAAAATTTGAGCCAGACTGCAGTGACATGACCTAAGTTTCGACCACTTGTGACAATCAACTTTAATAATTAAAACGGATCGCTAACATGACCTTGAATTTTGCCGCAAATTTAGACCTAAAATTGGGTACATTAGCTACCAGAGGACTCAGCAGAGAGTTGACCAACCAAACCTTGTAATGTATGTATGAGACGAGTGTTGCAAAAGCCAAAAACGGCTACTGGGGCATCATTATCATCACTAAATTATACATTATACATAAACCCTATTTATTGATCTACTGTTGGATATACGAATAGGTCTATTTTAAGTATGATAAAGGTTAAGGGCATAGGTCTGGCCAAACGCGTAATGACAGACTTCACACGCCATAGAAAATATTTCGAAGTGCTCTTTATTCAGGTGTGCAGGACTCCTCGCCATGTTTCCCTTCGCCGTTAAAGTACAATTAGTCAGTATAAAATAAGCAGCGACAGGCCTTTATTTAATAACATAAGGAAACATCACATCACGACTGTATTTTCCCAAAGACAGAGGAGTGTAGTACATTCCCACAATACACGTCCTATGAAGTAGGGGCCGAACCTATTGCTATACACCGGGAACAAATCCATACTCCGAGCTACTACTAGGAATTTGAACTTAGAAAACTTTAATAATACCCAATCCAAGGGATAAACCCAGAACTCTTGATCAGCAGTCGCGTTTGCAACTACTAGACCAACGAGGCACTCAAACAAAATAGCATTTTTTAAAAAGACTATTAGAGGCGTTGATGAGTCAAAGTAGAATTTAAATTTTCTTTCCAGTTAAATTCCCTTGGCTGTTATGTTACGAGTACTAATAGCATATCATACTGCAGGATTTATACGTAATGCAAAATATATTTTGCAAGAACACATGCTACACTCGTGAAGAGCGAAACAGCGTATGCGAGGAGAGCTCGTGTATCAAAAATTCATGTTCGCAAATTGTTGTTCCTGGGAACGGACTGAAGATTCTACTAACATTTTAAGTTGCTCTGATCATTTTGCACATGCTCGCGATATATAATATTGAGATCGTGAAACTCTAGAGTCGTTGGAAAGGTGGTACAACATGTCACATATAAAGTTTACCTGGGGATGAAACATCGCTACATATATTTCCATGGCTAAACGCTTGTTATTGAAGTACTATCTTTCGGCCTGAAAGGTGTAGTTGCTGGTACACGTGTAAACTAGAGATGATCGTTTAATTTTTTAGGGGTAGCAACCCCTCTGTGACCACCCACGAATAGCACGGATACTAATATTAATGGTATGCACACAATCTCATATTAATAATGTAGTCTCATTTCTAATAAATACTAAACAGTTAGTATTCTTTTAACATCTAATACTAATGTTGACATTAACAGTCTCATAACAACGTCCTATTCGAAGACCCTCCGTCTCTTAGCGATATCGGCTACTTATGGTACACGGTTGCTGTTCTGCAGCTCTTTGCCAATGCAATGTAGGTAATATTTCTATAAGACATATACGAACCAGTCTCAACCCTAACACGATTGATGATTATAAGCGATCTGTGAATAATAGGCCGAGCGCAGACGGCATTTAAATAATTAGTAAGAAAGTTTCCCAAGTATTTAATTGCTTCAGGGCCCATTTTAAGTAATTGACTGATGTCCTTTGATAAAAGTAGTTAAATATTGGCGAAGGGTTTAATAATGACTGCGTCATTGGTCGTGTTGGTTGCAAGCACGACTGCCGATCGAGAGGTCTTGGGTTCAAATTCTGGGTCGAGTACTATTGGATTTTTCTAAAAATTAGAATTTCTATTTCCGGTGTATGGCAATAGACTCACCACCTATTCCATATTAGGACGTAAATGTAACTGGTGAAACGTGGGAGTATACTACACTCCTCTGCCTACCTCTTCGGGGATTACAGGCGTGATGTTTCGTTTTATTCTAAGGCGTGTGACGTCTGCCCACCCGCACTTGGCTACCGTGGCAGACTATGGCCTTAACCCTCTCATTGTCAGAGGAGAACCGTGTCCAGCAGTGAAACGATAAGAACGGTCGGGAGAAGACATCTATTGTGTTTATAGATTAATTTATTAGAACTAAATTAAAGATGATTTTTGTTTGTTTGACATTTCAATAAACTTACAAGGTTCTAACTGCGCTATACACTCTCCAGGGTCTAATGACGAGAAAAATCGAATACTTACATTTAATAGCTAATAAAATAATGACCTCCTAATGAAAACTGAGTTTGTGATTGTAGTCAATTAAGTATAGAAAAATAAATAAATGATGGTGCATGTAGTTTAGATATACATATGTAAATGAATTTTTAGGGGTCAAATATTATTCGAATGTTGAGTCCACCGCGGGCATGCCAATCTCCTCACTGAGGGAGCTCGTGACCTTACATAAAGAAGTAGAGGTTAGGGCCTATTGCATATAGTAAAAGTCAAGGACAGCGGATTACATTTTATAAATTATACTAACATTAAAACAACATACACAATGAAACAAAAACATTCAATCCATATTTATCTTAACCAGACGGCCGAGCAGTGGAACACCGTACCGGCGTCTGCGTTTCCGGACACAACCTAACTCTTTAAAGCAAAGTGAATAGGCTTTTTCTAACCATTCGTGGTCCATCTTAGGACGCATCTGCGCATTTCATCAGCGGAATAGCGGCTAAACGCTAGCATGTATACCATAGCATATATATAAAAAACAAAATCATATCATATCATCATCGACAGGATATTGCTGTCCACTGTTGGAAATAGGCGTACCCTGAGGGGTTATGCCTATAATGTCCACGCTGGATATGCGGATGGGCGATCGCAGAGCACAGTATCGCGCACCAGCTACGCTGCTGCCCATAAGCGGCCAGGGCATGTAGCCGCGCCTGGGCAGACCGCGCAATGCCGCGATCTGCCAGTACCGGGTTTAGTCGCCTCTTACGACACAATGTTTCCCGGAACCGGTTCGGAGAATGTGTACTTACTCCGCCCTAACACGGTATTCTTACCCTGTCATATACAAAAATATTAACCCATTCATACATAAGGAGCTGAACACAAACCACCGTATCTTACATTAAAAACCTTCGTTACATTTTCATGACACAATCCATTGAAAATCAAAGTTTCTTTTCTGCAACAAATGTGAATGCTGTAAAACCTATAGGTAGCCTGTGTTTATTTCCAACACGCTATACTAAACGAATACCTTTTCAAAAGGCGTTCAGAGAATCCTACAACTCTATCAACCGTTTGATACTTCTGACGTTAAAAATATTTACACGTAAAACATGTTAACGTTTCAAACGGGACAAGTTATTGACGTTCAGGTATTACTAACAAGTCTATTCGACATACCGTTCAATGGTTTAAAATATAAGCCATTCATAAGTTTTCTTTGATTCACATATCACAAGAATTCGGTAGTTCCAAAAATAAGCTCTATGTATGAGACATAGAAGAGATTTAGTTTTTACATATATTTAAACTTATAACGTGCGAGAACTTGTCAAGTTCTCGTAATTCTACTTTAATATTCTACTGGGCACGGATTTCTTCCCGGAACTAGGAGAAACCTGTACCTCCAACAAGATGTAGGAGACAGGTAAAGATACCCATGATTTTGTAGTCTACCGGGAGTTTTAAATCTTCCTGCAGACTGCCAGGACGATTTGACGAATGAGTTAAAATAGTCTTCAAAATACAAAAATGCTAGTCAAACGTAAACGTAACATCACGCCTGTAATCCCCGAAGAGGTAGTAATGCTTGTAAAAGTTTGGCAATAAACCACATCCCATCACAGAATATTACACGCTTGGCATTGATATAGTTTACACCTGTTAAGATTACATGCGCTTCTTAACACTTTAAGCGCTGTATTTCCAGGCCGATTAGTTATTAATAATTTTGTATCGCTTTATTTTCAACTCCATGAGTAAAGATTAAATCATATCATATCTCCATGTGTCTTTAATGTTTAAAAATAATAATAGTTTCTGCTAGCACAATAATATCTTGTCTGTTTAGCAACGATTGTAATATGATACTACAAACGTATATCGTACACGGAAATAAAATACATAAAAGATGAATATATTAATTTATTTATTTATTTTTATTGTTTACTTATGGCAATAGGCTCACCACCTATTCCATGATGGGACGTAAACGTAACTGGTGAAACGTGGGAGAGTGCTACACTCCTCTGCCTACCTCTTCGGAGACTACAGGCGTGATGTTAGGTATTATTGTTTACTCAATACTGGGAACATATGAATAGTTCCGATATATACAGTTAGTTACCAATATTTACCAAATGCCCATCGCCCAGTGGGTGCTCATGACCTTACTTGTGGAAGTGAACGTTGATGGTTATGGAGCGATGTTAATGTCAAGGACTTATTTTATTGTGCATTGCCAGCCATAAGGTGTATTTGCCACATTACATTGCTCCTTAAGCTACTTGTAAGACTTTTCCACGGGCTGTAAAGGTTACTTATAGTTACAAAATATGTACCCGGAAGAACCTTCGAACTTTAACAGGGGATAAAAACGTAACATCGCGCCTGTAATCCCCGAAGGGGAGGCAGAGGAGTGTAGTACATTCCCACGTGAGCCTATCGCCATACACCGGGCACAAGTCCAGACCTG
>DWEH01001049.1:0-10026 GCA_018245815.1 Apyrrothrix aesculapus
ATAATAGGTACAAATAACAATAATAGGTACAAATAACAATAATAGGTACAAATAACAATAATAGGTACAAATTATACAATATGACAGATAATTTTCAAATATAACGCAATAATACATTTTATGGCGTTTTGATTATTATTATTATTAGATGTAAACCAATCCTTTAACATGAGATACAATCTCACGGGCTGGTAGAGTTAATATTTGTTGTTAAAGTAGTCCAGAAATAGAAAAGGTTGGGATACTCACTGTATCTAACCTATTATACAATAAACTGTTACTGAAATTGTGTCCTTGCCCCTGCCGATACCCAGACACGCGTAACCTTGCCAAAACAAACTTTCAAGGACGGGCCCTGTCGCCTTCTTATTAAAACCCTCTAAAGGTACCTCTCCCCACTCCCACACGTATTCCACTGAATACGCATGCTCGAAGACATTCTTGCTACGTCGAAACAAAAAGCCGACGACGATCAAAGACAAATGATTTACGGTCTTGCTGTAGCACACCAGTCACTAGCATTAATTTGGTACGCCTCCTGCCTTATGTATGTAATATCCCTGTTCATCCTCGGGATTTAGGTGTCGTCACGTGTTGCTAGTCGTCTCTTTCACTCATCTTAAGTCGCCACGGTAAGAATGTACTCCACACGTGCGACTTTTGTTACTTCAGACGACCTTTCAGACACGGCTATGTCCTGATGCCATTTCTTTCACACGCGTGAAACTATACACCGTGCATTGCTTGAAGGTAAATCAGTGGCTTAAAAGTATACGTACAGACATACACGTTCTATTTAAATGCGTTCACCTATAAGATACTATAAGCGGCTTTGCTAATCGTATCCTTACTGAAATAGCAAGGAATTTCCTTACTTGCGGGACGATCAATGTCAGCAACCTTACGTTTTGTGTGATTTAAACAAATTGCATATTTCAGGTACTTACTAAAAAATGCAGAATTTACCAACAGATACCAGAATAGTTCGACGTAGTATTCCAGGGCTATCCTTCTAGTTAGAGATCTGGGTATCTTACAAATACTTGTCAGGCATTCAGAAAGTTCCCTACTTATTACAAGCATACCTAATACATGTAAACTGTTTATATCGCTGGCCTGAGCGCATTGAGGTATTTTAAAATGAGAATATTACATATGTTATGAATATACCACTCTCAACGTGAACAATATCTGAATATACTCTATCTTAAACATTCGTTCCTTAATGATAGAAAGGTTAGCAATATTAGAAACTGTCGTGGCTTCAAGCGTAGATAGCAATAATACATCCTTACAAATACATTGATAAATGAATACAAGAACTAATATGTAACATTGGATCATATTCTAAGAATAATATTCACGCATTCATAAGCCTAAGACTCGTTTCCCAGGAAATTAATGTCATGTTTTAAATATACTCTTCAAAAGAAACAAAAATATTCATTTAACTCCAGTTACCTACATCCACGGTATAATGAATGAAAGAATCTAAAAAGATCTACATTTCAATTTCACTCGTTGCTCTCTGGCACCCCGTGAGGGACGTGAAGATATTTATGTATGTATATAATATCTGAAAAGCGTAATTAATATTGTAACATATTGCAATACACGTTGCGTATGCTTCTACACTACTGTTTTACCTATTAATTTTGAAAAATCTAGTCATTAAAATAACACTGGTAAAACTATACAAAGAACCTTATTAATTATACGTATTAATCATACAGTAAGTCTAAATTCATTATAGTCGTAAGAATATCTATTTCCAGGAAAAGCAAGCTTTGTGTTGAATATTAGGGCATGCCAAAGAAAGTTAGGTCCGTCGCGTCGGTGCGTTCGGAGGAACTGGATCGCAGAATCTCCAGCGTCGCCATCGACCGGTTTGACCGGCGCGAATCCTGACTAACGCCACCCATATACCGCCTCGTCGATACACGTACGTCGAAATCTGTGCAACCATCCGACAAACTGGTCTTTTTTCTATCGCAACATTATGCAAACTTCTACAAAAATCACGAATGGATAATCTATTCGAAATTTTAAAGCCACAACTTTCTGCATCTAAATATTCAGGGAACGTATACTGAATCTTGAAAATTGGAGAACTTAGTGAAGTTACTGATATAAAAAGTCTATTCTACGCACGAAGCTTTACCGCGAAGGAATTAAAAAATATACGGGTCTTTAATATTGGCATTTTATTCACGACTGTATACAATTATGGCGAAGCTTATAAAAACAATTTTCTGCTTTTGCTGTAGTACATAAACGCGCACAACAGTTACGAGGACATAAGTAGGTGCTTAGTTTTAAAATGTATACAAAAACAAGTGGCATTCAGTTTAGTAATATTGAAAACAAGAATTTCAATTGCACTATTTTAAATAACTCTACAATGTATATGCAATACAAATAAACAAGAATAAAATATAAAATATCACTAGCTACAACGATGAACGAAAACGTATGGTAACCTGCACACGTAAGAGTTCTCCATAATGCTCTTTAAACTGTGTGCAGTCTGTCAATCCCGAACTTATTCAGTCTGGGAGACAACAATATTAACCTTTCATATTCTGAGAGGTGGTTCGTGTCCAACAATGTTATGACAAAAGGGTTGACGATGATGTTATAAGATATTAATAACTGCAATAACTTTTTTCCTGACCATTTTGTATCCCAACTTAAAAAATATTTTCTAATTGTAATGGGACATTCGAATATTCTAGAGCCTAAATGTCAAAGAAAATCAGATGAACCGTCAAAGTGAAACAAACTTATCTTTCATTACATTTATATTTCATTACATTTATACTTCATTACATTTATAATATTATGGTTGCATCTTCCTACACATACTCGTATAATCTAAGTAGTGCAACAGTGTCGGTAGTCACGTGCATATTTGAAGCCTACAAAATGCAACCTACTTGTCGTCATATGCCCTGATTATAAATCACATGTTTCATCTGACATATGCTTTATAAACGTTGTATGTCAGCTTACTCACATTCCTAAGTAAGCACGAGATTTTGATAAGATCAAGTTTAAACATTTAATTAAATTTGTCACGCCTTTGAGATTGTCGTACAGTTAACGGCTAAGTCCAGTTACTGAAACCAAATTAGAATCAATTAATACATTGAATATCAATAAGCAATTAAGACAAATAATGCAATTATTACAAAATTTAATGTACCGTCTTTTAAATCTACTTTAACGGAAATGTTGTAATAATTGAAGTATTACGGTATTCTAGTTATAATTTAGATCATCTATGCTAATGCGATTTCTTGGAAAATATACTTTGAATACAATTGGTTCGTTATCTCTCCGATGTTGGCGTTTGTTATTTTTATAGATTCCAATCTGAGGAGATCAAAGTGTGAGGTAATTGGCGGTCGTGGCGGGCTGCACATCTTCACGGCTGGTCGGCGACACGCGTGTTTGCTTTCAATCGCATCAACATCACTGATAATGAGCATTTGTTATTATTTCTCTAGTTTTTTTTAATGTTACAAATTTTAAAAACCTTTGACAAATGTATTACAAACCAGTATTTATACCAATATTTCAAGATGCAGTATTAAATTAGACCAGAGTATATCGATGCAACTGAACATTATCACAACATTAGAAAAAAAATGAAGAAATTTAATCAAACAAGAAAGAAATGTCCATATATCTCTATATACGTTAAAAACCAAAACAAGTTAAATGCTTATTGAAAAGAAAGCGTAAAATGTTTTATGATTGTTTACTGCTTATAAACCTTCATGTTAATTCAACCTTGAACATGTCGTATACGATCATTTACTCGGCCCTATCGCATTACAGCTTTCTCGTTAGCATGTTCAAACAACGCGTAAACAATTTGATGACCGTGTCAACATAATTAGCAAGCTAAACATTAACAGAGTAAGTCAATAATACGTGAACTAGATTGAAAATTATTCAAATCAAGAGACGGAAAAAACAGTCAAATTAAATTCCACAAAATCATATTTATTTTGTTACCAACTTTAATGGGACAAATACTGTTACATAATAATCAGTACGGAACAAGCTTTTCTGTTATTTGGCAACAGAAAAATGTCTTGATTGTTGCTTCTGCTTGTATTCATTGTTTTGTTCCATTTTTACAGACACAATGCATCGTCCAACAATGAGTGTGCTATACCTACAATCTTTTATTGTATTTTTGTTACTGCTTAATGCAATTATTCATTACGATCACCTAAGCCATATTAAATAAAGTAAAAGTAAGTAAAAGTAAATAATAAAGTAATTCACTGCTTACTTTTTGAAAGTGAAAACGTTATAAGCAATACACATCAATTTTCTCAATTATAATCGTAAGCTGTATAATTCCTAATTTAATCAAATAGAAAGTATGCTAGATAATAAATAAAACGTATTTACTCACAATGAATGCATTTGAAATGGCTTAATGTATTAAATTAATAACCGAATTATAATACAATATTTAAAATTCATTTTTTTTTCAAATTTAAGCATGGTAGAGAACAATGGCGCTACTTATTGTGTCGTAAACTCCCACGCCCTGACGTATAACTCAAGATGTTTCGCTGTTAATCATATTTTTATTCTCAACAATTAAACACAGGAGCTAGCATAATAGCGATCATTGACCCCATGCACCAGTCGTAAGCACCTTCGCGATAAACAGTTTCTAGGTTTATTTATCAACGTCTACGCTCTCCTTGCTGTGTTTTCTACGTGTTTGCGATCGTACACACCTTTCCATTAGTGTGAGAGCCATTTAGTTACATACGCAACCAACGTTGTATTCCAACTTTTTTAATCCTTCACAAGTCCCTCGTTGAACATAGACTTGCCCCTAATCGGCGCAACTCCACCCTGTCCTGGGCCTTTTAAATCGAACTGCATCCACCCGTTATCTTAAGGTCGTCAGACCACCTGGTAAGAAAGCCACCTATGCTTCTTTTACCGAAACGTATATTTTTATGTGACACAAAAGGCCGCTGATGTCCATAAAAATCGGGAAGCGATTACGAACAACACTGTAGGAATTAGATTATTGTGTCAGTTCAGTTAATATAAGTTGTTAATAAGTTTATTACTTCGCGTTAAATTGGCTGTAACAGTCATGTCTGTTAGTACCATTAGTGTCAGATCTTATCAGTGTTACCAGTCTCCATTTTCATTTTATTGTTATAAATTTGTTTAAATGACTGTAATAAATTGCATTAAAAGCTGTTTCATTTTAATAATTTTCCAACTCAATCAAAAGTATTGCCTAAAGTATCCTCATCGAGGTTAACTTAATGATAACTACACCTAAACCAGTACACACTAAATCAGTAGAATACATTACAACCCGTGCGCAATAACTTAAGACCTCCGTGATGACGTCAAAGCGACATGTTTGTGCAATACGAAAACGAACTTATTAAAAAAAAATTTACTCTAAGAGATAGCAATAGCATAACAATATTTATTTAAAAAGGACGCTATTTAATTATCGTAGGGATACATGTATCAGCAGGTATCAAGTCGTCGCGCGCGGGTTGTACCTACTTAAAAACATAACTGATCTGCAATTTATGACGTAGGCTAGTCGGTCACAGATATAATCATGTGAGATGATATTACAAATTTCTAATTGATTCGTTTGTATTATGTTTAATGGTCTCCTGTATCCAATAAAATATAATACAAACACACACAAGCACAAGTAGTTTCCAATAAATTACACTGTACATTCATATTTATTATAGAGATGCACCACTAAACGACTATCAGAGTACCAAAAAAACGAGAGAAAAGGATTGAAATGTAAAATACAAAAAGACATACCCGTGTTGCCCAGTATACACATAAACTATAGAAACCAAACATACAAACGATAAATATATTGTCTACAGTTAACTCCGAAAAATGATATATTTTGACTAATTATCAGTTAAGATTATTTTTAATAGCAATTTAAAGTGTGTTGACTATGGCATTAATCAAACATTTCACAGATAGGGTAGGCATTGCTTGAAGCGCTAGATTTAGCTAACACTCAATAAGCTAGACTAGAGGCGAACAAGACTTTTGACCTCTGGAAGAAGCAATGAGCCTGCAATCACTGTCTGCATGGAGGCTCGGTTGGAAAAGGGTCAGACGTGTATAAGATACGGCTTAAGATGGATGTGAAAATAAATATGAGTTTAGCCGGCTAATCTAATGTTTGTTTTCGAAGATAGGCTGATGTTCGACATAATGTTAAAAATATTCTCGACTAAAGATTTTTATAGTATTATTTATCGGATCACAAATGAACATTATATCAAATATTTGTGTCTCCTCAAAAATAGACTTATAATTAGCCGGCTAAAGTTAAGTTTATTTCCACTTTCACATTTCCCAATCATATACATGCATACGTAAATAACGAATAATGCGAAGTCGAAATATTCAACTTATATGCAGATAGAGATGTTAACTAACAAATGTACGTTTTCAAACATTACGCACATTTAACTTACAATAGCTACTTAGATATCCAACCGTTTCCGGCTACATTGAACATATCAGCCACTAAGTCTGTAACGCCTACATGAACATCGTACCCACTCGACTTGTATTAATTAGACACCATTTATTTAATACCAAGTTGAAGATAATCACGATTTTTTTTCTACTTTTGTTACAACAAGAAAGAATAAGACGTTCATTTTGTATATCCTTTTTTTAAACTAGTTGGAACAGTTGTAAGTAGTTCAAAATGAACAGAATTTCGTACTATTACGTCAAATGTGAATTTCATTTCTATTCAATTTAATAAAGTATGCCTTAATGATGTGATATTATTTTGTGCCGAGGGCCGAGGGTGATCAAGACTCACCAAACCCTGACCAAATACTCTGATGGGAGAGTCACAAATCTCCGAAATCGGCTAGTGTATGAACTTATGAACACAGTGATGAAAATCGAATAATCACGTCAACGCTTTAAGGAAAAAAATATTTAGCACTCGATGCGCATAGCCTAACCCGTAACGGAACCTGGCGTGATGATATTACAATAATAACAAGGATGATATCAGTTTAAGCAATAGTAAGCGTAATATGAACAGTTGAAATGAATATATTGCAGTGAAATGTAAAATCGTGTCTGCAATATATATTCACACGTTAGTTGTCATTGTTCGTTCGATACAAAGCCGAGGAAAGATGCAAGCGTAATGTTTCCTGTACAAACAATCGTGATATCGTTTTGATAGATAATCAATTTCCTGTGCCGTGAATGGGTATTGATGACAGGTAACTATTTGTGGAACAGGTCTTAGTTGTTCATGGCGTCACAGAGGGTCATAGGAGATATGAAAAAAACCTAAAACATCACAACCGGTTTAAAAATATGTCACACGTATACACGTAGTAATAGACAAATAAATTTTGATGATAGTAGAAAAGAGACAGAAGTATAGATTTTTATGATATTTTCTTGTTCGTATAACATCGCAGGTGCCACGTTGACGTGCTACATCCCTCTGCCTACCACTTCGAGGAAATACAGGCGTGATGTTATGTTGTTTGTCATAAGTACGTAGGACCATGGCGATACGTATATTTTTTTCGTCTTTTTTTGTCAATTCAATTAATTAAGGATCTTACACTCATTGATGCAGGTTTCGTGGTAGGAAAATATTGAATATTACACTAATTTCACATATGATTAAGTATTTAAGTATATATGTATGTTAAGAGAGAAATGTATTCATTTATTCCGAACTAAATTGAAATTAGTGAATGTAATTTTATTAATTTCCTATCTACCACTCTATATCATCCACCTAGCGTTTGCTGGCACTAAATGGCTTTAGGCTTTCAATTCGACGTTTGTTACAACTGTGTTATAAAGGTAGAAAAGCATATCAAGTCTGTGCGCTTAGAGATATTCGGCATACTGTGCTCTCTGGCTACGCCGTAAAGAACCTGGTGTGAGATATAATAATAATCATCGTGATTATTGCTATTGTACAGATGTTACAAAACGCGTTAAATAAATGAATAATTTGAAATGCACTATTTTTCAACATTTCATTTATAACGAAAATACTAGGTATAAACGTTTGGGTATTAAACAAGAAACAATGTGTGCATAAATATTGCACTGTCACGCTTGCTGTCACTAATCGCGTAGGCGACGCAGTGGCGACCTACATATTACAGAAATCAGGCCGCTTACATAACCGGGGTCTTCTATATGGACACAGGCTTTTGTTGGCGAAACCACTTCCACGTAGTGCAGTGTGTCTTCACTTTGCAACTGCTCCAGAAATGATTCGCCTTTATTTCGTTCGTGAGTCTCTGGTTTCCATTCATAGCTGTAGGAAATAGACCTAATTATATTGTCGCTCATATTATTGCACATAATCCTTTTTTTCTGGTGTTATAATTTCGTAAAAAATGATAACCCCGCTGTTTCTTGTTAGTTATTCTCAGTTGTGGGCGCGGTACGAACTAACATAAACTTAACTATAATGAGGTTTATAAGTGATTGCAAATCCTATATAAATAAATGATTTTGACTTTGACTTTGAATGTGACGAAGTTTAAATGACTATAATAAATAAAAATATTATAAGTTGCAAGTGTAGTTTACAGTAGTTATATTAAGAAAGTCGCTATTTTTAACGCAATTATATAATGTGAACATTTTTTAAATAGCTCATCTTATGGTTATTAGCGAGCTCGTATAACACTTACTTTACTTACTCGGACTTAATTTTCAAATCAAATAAAAAGTATTAACATTGAATTTATTCAATTAATATTTTAATGTTACAAGATAATCTATGTGGTTCATATTGTAGACTAATAAAAAAATCCTGGGTAATAAATACAAGGTGAACTAATTGACACTAACCTCCTATAACCTAGTCCTATTGTTTGAGGTCGGTCGCAGACGTGTACGGGCGCTAGCGGCCACTTATGACTGCTGCCTGTTCATTTGCCACTCTCTTTACTTGAAAAAACCTGGAAATAATCGAATCTAGCATTAGTTTAAAAAAAAGTAATTAATGGCCAAGCAGTTTAAATGCCGTACTGCTAACATTTAAACTCCTACGCTGATCGTTAACATTTAAAGACTATTATTTTTTGCCATCGATCCATATGTTTCTTGTCTATTAAAATTCAGTTTATTATAATAGTTTTACAAATTGTTACGTAATATATTGCATTAATTTCATTTACTCGTGGCAATATGGAGGCCTAATGACCTTATGTGGGCGAATATATCTATTTATGTGTATGTATGAATTATACATGGCTTTCCTCGCAAACGTGTCCAGTTGACAAGTCCATTCGTATTGTATGTTCAGTCACGAACTTCAATCAATATTTTATGCGGTTACTTACCCATTAAGTTACAAATGAGGCAACAGTCGGACACCCAACATGTTAGGCACATATTGGGTATTCCTGTTCTTAGTAAATATACTAAGACCAACATGAGAAATAACTCATTCCACCGACAAAACAAGCATTTTATTGAGAAAAACTCGCAGCCATTGTTATTCAGTATTCTGTACTTATTTAAGGCACATCAACAAAATGTCCTGCAAACATGTACATGTAAACACAAAAGTCATTTTAAGCGCATTTTGTCTACGAAACGAACAACTTTACATTTCAACAGTAATCGACAGAAGAGAGTACATCCCTAACTCTATATGCAGAAAAATACATATTTTACGTATCATAATTTAATAAAAGCTTGGAATAACCAAGATCCCCACACGTAAGTTCGAAAATAGCTGCTATTTACATGTCTATCAAAATTATACCCACTAACGCAAACAAATCACAGAGCTGTTTTTTTAGCGCGTTAACTTCGTTTTCTAGAAAAAACTGTGTTGCTTTTGAACAAAAAACCGGTTGTAAGATTTGAACGCAGGCCCTCTTGATCGGCAGTCGCACTTGCAACCGACACGACCAATGAGGCAGTCTATATATATTTATATAGTATATATATTTAGCA
>DWEH01001050.1:0-10024 GCA_018245815.1 Apyrrothrix aesculapus
GACTAATCTTTGCACCGTCTTTACATTAATTAATAAAATTATATATTTTATTATACTTTAAAATAAATCTTTTAGCGGGACGGTTCACATGCATCGATAATAAAACTTCTCTATATCACACACACACACACCTCGTGTATTTTTAATATATATATAGATGTATATATGATTTTTTAATCCTTAATATATTTTCATAAAAATATCCCTACCGCATGCGCTAATAAATAATAATAATACTAAAAGCTAGAGTGCCCATTATTTTGTATTTTATAGAGACGTTTTGCTATTTTAAAAAAAGTACATAGAATGTATCTGTTAATAGCATAATGTTATTGATGGGGAAACATTTATACCTATACATATTCACGGAGATTATGAATACTGACGAAATTACAATCACGCTATAGAATACAAAGCAACGGGCGACATATGAGTGTAGAGGCGAACGGTCCTGTAATATTATAATGAGCGATTAAACCTTCGCACTTCAAAAGCCTATTATTACTCGACAATCCAGATATTTATTAGAGATACTATTATTATTAATAGTGTTAAAGACGAACGCACACCAAACGTCGTACCAGCCACGACCGCCGCTGTGTGCGAAGGCTCATTAGGACCGCTCGCATCCTAAGCGAGTGATTACTTAAATACGATTCCTAAATCGCTAGGCCTTAGTTCTAACGCTACTGGTGCGGCGCACTGCTCCCCGTGTTGATACCTAGCGCATTGAACAGTTTCGACTTTAGGTTCATGCGAGGCTCGCTCGCCTGATTCGTGCCCTATAACGAGAAAAAATAAACAAAGCTCAACGAAAAAAAAATGTGCAAAGAAACGGACAAGAAAGCGTGTAAGTATAAATCGTACTATAAACGTACTGTGTGCCAATGGTAGGTATAATTACATATAATGCGAATCGTGTGACTACGTTTTATGTATAATCACACGGCAAGCATATTGTGCTTGTGTGACGTGTATAATTTCACATTGTATGTATGGTGCACTGATATGTGTATAATTACATATTATGCGTATCCCGTGTTTGTGTGCTAGGTATAATTACATACTATACATATTGTGTGTTTCCCGTATGTACAACACAAAATGATAAAGCCAAACAAATATATGCGTACAAAAAATGTAAAAGGTGTTTGAAGCATTTGTACACTTAATTTAATGCAATTGTAATTATTACATTTCAAAGTAATGTACCAAACTGTGTATACAGCTGATGATACTTAAATTTCTCTACTACGTTGTCAGACATATACCTTTTTTTAAATACTCGTAAATAAAAATTAATACACCTAAGTGCATAAATATCAATTGACAGTGTCTTATACAATAAAATACATTGGTTAATTATTATATTTTATTATTATATTATACATATAATAAAGATAATAACTGAAAAAGCTGGTATAAAAAGGGGAAAAAAATATACAACAGTAGATCTCATGTCGTGTGTGTAACAGGCCTAATGTAAAATTCCTTAATCTGTAGGGTAGATGTACAAATAGGGTATAACAGATTTGTTCTGCGATAAAACTGGATGCGTGATATACATTATAAGAAATACTTGTAACTTTCAACGGCTACAGTTTCAAAGCGTTTAATAAGATAACAATAGTAATAACATGAATGCGATATCCGAGCAGGAACACAATATACAACCAAGCACGCGATGGACAGAGAAAGCTTCATACCTACATTTATTACAGTGCGAAGAAGGGATGGCATATAAAATAATCATCAATGAAAGAGTGAGATAGGTGGATCGACACCAGGGCGGAGATTTTTGATTCGATAAAATATTGTGTAAACGGCCAAGCTTACTTCTATTTTAGCGGAAATATTCAAGAGATTTTCAATGAAAGATAGGTGGATCGTAATCAATGTGCAAGTCTTTATTAATTTTATAAAACAAGGTCTGGATACCATTGTGCGATCCTATTCGTTCATGAATGGCGTTTTTCTATCGTTTCAGATAATAACTGAGTTTTATAGTTACGTATAAGCGATCACAAGTTTGGTCAAAATAAATACGTTTCGACAGTATGTGCATTATTGGGCGGTAAATAACATTGAAATCTTATACCACCAATCTGTCCTGGAGCAGAGTGAGTGGTGCAGCATGTACAGCGCCCACTAAGGGTCAATACAAATATATATCCCGAGGTGACACTTAAAAAGAAATTGCGGCTTATATCATTTCTTATATTATATACAATTAATATCGAAGGAGAATAAATAAAAAAAAAATCTACAGGTAGATCCACTTTTTTCTGCTCGACAGTGTACAGCAGAATCACAAAAGGACGCTCACGCAAAACATATATTAAATCAGCAACGGAATACAATAATTCGAAGGAAAAGAAAACAAAAAGCACAAGCGATTCCTTAAAACCCTCATATAATTAAGCCTATTGATGTTCACACGCGAGCTCTTTCCGGTGATCTATTTGTACAAAGACATTCCATTAACAGTACTAACAAAAGTGCAACATCGCACCTACAGTGTTTCTGAAGACGTTCACAACCACAGAAAAAATTCAAATACCCTCTTAGCGTGACATTAGCGAGAGTTTCATGGTGAAATATCGAAATACACAGTACGTTCATTGAAATTTCGGTGATGGTTAAAATTTGACAATAAATGTATGAATCAATCAAATCAAAGGTCAAATGAATCAGTCAAAGGTTAAGTTTCGATGTCTTTCCATTACTCCCGTTTCTAACAAGTCGCTTGTCACTTGTCTCTCGCAAGAAACGTCACAGTTTTCTAGTGTGATCGTAGAGTATTAACAATATAATTATTAATAAAATAATAAATATCTTGGATTATAATTTAATATGTCCACGTAGCTTCACAAAGTCGAATATTTTGTTTGAGTTTACTTACTTAATATTTTATTTCTTTATTCATAGTAGGAGCGTTTTTGCTATTGTAAGTTTCGGAGTTTCGTAATAATAGGAAAAGAGATAAAAATTCAATATCCAAAATATCGCTGATACCAAATCAACATGTGGAGGGTATATTCAAAAATACTCAACGAGAATCAGCGTTGATAAAAAAACAACCGAAAAAAAAATAGGAAAATTGGTCTGACACTAATTACACTGCAATAATCCGCGAGCGAAAAGTTGTAAATTTTTACCTCCTTCATACGGTACACCGATGAGGAGGAGACGAGGGAGGGCTTGCACCCATTACACCCTGATGATACACTAGTTATGAAAGTGCGTCAACAATACGTTAATTCGAATACATTTTGCAAAGTAATATTACAAAAAAAATAGTTTTTATTCGAGAACAATCGATCCTGCGAAGCTACGTGGTCACGCGCGGCGCGTGCGTTCCGTGCGAGAGGCGGCGGGTGCGGGGGCGGGCGGGCGGCTAACCTCGTCGTGCTCGTGCAGGTCGGCGGGCGGCGCGGGCGGGCGGCCGCGCGCGCGACTCTGCTTCACGATGTCCAACGCCTAAAGTCACACGACAACTCGCTCGCTCACTTGCTCCCATATTGTACCCTCATGCGACGCTTATTGTACATTCACACCGCCCCATATTTCACTACTGATTCCTGTATGCTATGCAAGTGGCGAATGAGCCCGCAAACCAGCTCATGGTAAGCGGTTAACGCGTTTGCATTTATTATCAAACATATCGATCCCCATGCCTTAATATGTAATATCGAATAAGATTACGAATACTACATTACGAATCATCAATGATGAGATACTATATTCACTTTGAATGATTCCACCAAAATGTACAGCAAAGGATATAATTACAACGAGACATACTCTGTCATTATGGAAGTAATAAACTGGAATTAAACGCATATTATGTAATTAACTAACTTTGAGTCACGACCCAACCTTAACTAGGCCGAGGACAGTCAGAAGGATATTCTATCTTCTGAAAACTAATGCAGAATGCCTACCGTTTATACCCAATAATATATGTTTTTAATGAATATATGCAAGAAATTACTTAACAGTACTGCGGACAAAGCTTGAACGCGTTTAGTGATAATATGTAGAGCAAGTAGAGTATGTGACGGGCTCTACATTACTTATATAAATTCAAGAGCTCATTATGTATTTAAATGAATCATACTTATACATGAAATATAACTTTACTTGCCTTTTTCATACGTCAATTAACAGTTACAATAGTGCAAGTAGTAACATGTGAGATTAATACATGTGTATGTATTAAACTCACTATGAGACACTGTATTAAACTTAAAATGTAAATTAAATAGAGGTATTTTAAATTGTTTATTCTTGCACTTGGTATTACTGTCTACGAAATACATATACTGTATATACATATATGTAGATCAGTCTCTATATTGACTAACCTCTTCCACAGTAATAAATAATAATTATTATTGATATCGATATTTCTATATCCGAAACAATAGTTCGAATACTAAACGAATGGAATAAAACAAGTTTATTTTTCAATGTACATCCATATTCATAAACGCTCATCATTAGCAGTACGTTTTGTCTCCCTCCCTCCCTCTCTCTGTCTCCTTCGCCCATAGCGCATCCGGTACACTTGTGAAGAAAGAAGACACGACAGAGAAGCAAAAAAAAAACCTCCATGGAAACCTTAATGAAGTCGAGTGTGTAATATTATAATTAACCATTTAACACAGCGAATGGGCTTAAATATTGGTATTAATTATTTATTATTGACAATTCTGCATCTTTCCGTAGCGTTCGGACATTACAGTAGAACAGCTGAGTATCGAGCGTTTATGAAGAAGAATAGGGCACTGTTTATTAACTGTTAAATAGATAGCTGCAGTCAAACGTTACAAGACAATGTACTCTACGTTTTATGTTAGTATGATATCCTTGATTATTCACGAGAACAATTGAGGGTGCTGCTGTTTTATTGCTCTCGTGATTTTCGCGTGACTTACTTGCGGCACGTGCTGCGGGTGGGCGGCGTGCAAAAATTCATAGAAAAAGAACATGTTAAACTCCGTGTTCACACGACAATAAAATCGAAGCGATAGTTTCAAAACTCATACAAAATTTGATAATAATAATTACGATTCAGTACTACGCATGTGAATGTGGATTAAGTAGAAAATATATATTGTCAGTATTGTGATGTATCAAAACTACTCAATGATTATATGCGATAAGATAGTTTAAAAAAATTTGTCAAAACACTAGAGTGGTTACTACTTAAATGTATGGAAGAATTTAATATGTTAAATCTATATCAATATCAGGAGAGAATATTAAAGTGTGTTAAGTTAAAAAAAATGTTAAATAGCGTGAATGTTTAAACTTAAAGATAATGTATACTTATATATTAGAAAAGACATTATTTGTATGGAAACAAACAATTTTCGTAACGAACGAATTAAGAAAAATGGTCAATAAAACTCATTATTGTATGGTATTGGTGTGTTGAGAAAAATTAATATGTTTTAATACAAAAATATAATAGATTTGTCTTAAAGAAAAATAGTCTTAACAATAAATATGTTATTCGTAAGATTAGGAATACATATGAATGACTCGTTCGCGTCAAATTCATTCATTCGTTCATCTAGATCAATTGCGAAACGAGGCCACTTTAGAGAAATTCTTAACTTCAAAACAGTTAAATCTGAAGGAAAATTATGTCACATCTGATGGGTGCACTTGGATTCTTTAAGATTCATTTACAAATACCATATTCCTGAGAATTAATCTCGCCAAGAGCACCAGTGACATCACTCGACTCTCGCCAAGAGACGCAAGTGCAAAACAATTTCAAAAGCACAAGGATATGCAATATCTATCGAAGAGTTTGCCACTGAGGGGCGTGTATCAATATATTCGTCTTCGCAAAGTGTTTCTCCCCATCTCTTTCTCTCATTCGGCGTGTACGTGTGCGTGTTCGTATGTGTGCGTGTCGGTGCGTGCGTACCTCCTTGCGGCTGCGCAGCGCGCAGTCCTCGAGCGTCTCGGCCGCCTCGTACTTGCCCTGGCGGCGGTACAGCGCGCCGAGGTTCTTCAGCGTGGTGGTGACGGTGGGCGAGTCCACCTGCAGCCGCGTCGCATGTGTTACACACAACGTCTCATATTAAATATAAATATCTCGAGACATCTCCACACACGGCTAGCGGGTCCGAAGGTAAGCTCGAAAAGAGCCTGTGGTTATGCGAACCAGACGGCCGATAAACTACGTATATACATAATATACTTATACAGGTATTTTTTACATACAGGCACAGAACAAATACTTGTGCGCATCGCACAAATATTTGTCTTGGGTGGGAATCAAACCTGCATCTCCCGCCTCAGCAGCAGTCAGGTTCACTAACCACGGGACCGACGAGATATTCTGTATTATAACAACATACACTCCTCACCTCATTCCCTTGCATTATTATATTCATACACTATTTAACGATCGCTTATAGGATTGACTAATATAAACTCAATATCAATATACATATTGCGATCAATGTTTCTCAGGCGAGCAAGCATTTTTTCTTATATATGACATTAATAGTTAACTCTAATGAGTTTTAGTTTAACTGTTGGCATTCATATATTATACACGCACCTTGGCAGCCTTGTGCCAACCGCCGTACTCGCCGTACGGAGTGTTCTCCTTCTGCAAGTGCTTGTTCTCCTCGCGCTCCTCCGCCACCTGCCAGATCGGCTTGTTGTCACCTGCGGCGCGCGCCAATTGTATGCGTTAAATTTAAAAGTCAATACACATTGTTAAATTCACTTGCAACACCAAAGTCTCTCAAATATAGAACAGTCCGATTCTGCTGTACATTAAGAAATGCTCGCGTTATTGGAAAACTTCAAAGGTACAATGTATTAACATTGGTAAATATATGTAAACAAACAACAACTAATATAAAATAAGCTTTTATAATAATAATGGCAAAAAAAAACTAAAGAAGCAAAGTAAAAAAAATAATTAAATTAACATGTGACACAAGTCGGGAAGGTGTGACACAATTGGTAGATTCAAAGAGCATAATTTAAAAAAAAGAAAAAACAACGATAAAGAAATATAATGACCGGTACACAAATTCGAATTAAGAATAGCAAGTCTATTATCTATGTCCTTTCCTACCTGTGCCACACTTGTAACGTATTCCAAACTTGTGTCACTCACCTATTCAAACCAGTATACGCATATAACATGCACATCCCTCGCACGTAAAACAAAGGGGAATCAAACTGAATCAAAACAAACAAAAAAATAAAGAATACATAAAATACTTTACAATAATTATTTAATATAATTAGATTTCATAAAATATACCGATATATGATTGAAAATTTCGTACATTATTTAACAAGACAATCTGGTAAGATACCGTGTAAATAAAATTTATATAAAAATAAATGACGACTGCGATGCACCAGCCGCCGATGCAAGCCTCTCAAACTACAGCAAAGTAAGTTTCAATAGCACAAGATAACTTAAAAACTAACGTTTATGCGAGACTTAATTTTTTTATTCTACTTTGGCAACACAAAATTGTGATACATAGAACAATTAAAAATAGATTCTACTTCGGCATAAGAGCAAAAAAAAAAAAAGAAAACAGGAAGTATTGTCTTATATATAAATTAATTTGCTAATGTCCCAGCCTCTAAGCATTCACTGCATACTATTGCGTTTGAAAATTCCTACAGGAATACCTGCATAACAAAGCTGTACATAATAGAATGGTCATGTTTTACCGCACTAATACTAATGCATTCCAAAACAGCCGCAAAGATGTACCGCAATAAATACATAACATTACATGATGGAAAAATTCGAGTTCCAAAATACTGAAACGACTAAGTCGTTCGGGCGATAGTTCAGCCCTAAATATGAGCTTTATAAACTGTATTATTCTTGTTATACATTAAAAAAAAATTCATATGAAATCGTTTTTTACGATATTCGCACTGGCCACTTTGATTCGACAGGCGAATGACAGCTAAAGCAGCGTTTTGTACAGATAAAAAAACTTGCGTCAACCACATCACGAACTACGATCGTTATAAATTATCCTGTATTTCTCTAATTTGAAATATACTTTTATAGTCTACATATTTCTTACTATGACAATCGTCCAATTTCCTTTTACAATTAGCAAAAGGCAATAGAGATTGCTATGTGTATATTATAAAAACAAACTTGACTAAATGAAACGTTAGCTCCAACGTCAAGGTTCAAATTTATATATAAGTATCATACTTCACATTGTAAATAAACCTAAAACAAAAACACCATTGTCAACTTCCTTAGAATCTTTGCAAATCAATTTAAAAAAATATATTACATGTTATATCTCACTGCAATATTAAGCTATTTAATCAAAGGCACTTAACAAATTGCGTATACATGCTAGGGGCATCGTTCCAAAAATAGGCAAGAATATATTTCTATCATTAACAGCCTACAAACCTTCTGAACTTCACCCATAAATTATACATGTCCATCATATTTTTTTTAAATTCTATACTGAAGGAATCACTACGATTTAATGACAAAAATATATATTTGTAAACAAACAATGGTTCACAAAAGGAAAAGAATACGTTTCCATTGGTTTTACGATTTCGTCGTTGATAGATAGCATATTAAAATAAACTAAAAAAACACAGCTATGACTATCACTCCTGAGTGTGTACATTTAAAACTTATCTGTGTTAGTTGTGTTCACATAAAATATAATAGGCATACAAAATTCTACATAATTAATCATATCCATGTCCAAAGGCAAGATCAAACATACTAAGACTAAGGAAAAACAAATAACATTCGAGTATTCACCAAATGCAAAATAAGAGATCTCCGGGAAGGAACAGACACACCTCTGTCACATAGAAAGTTGTAATGTTTAGCTAACTTAATTAAATCATGCATTTTTTTGTCATTTACCTTTATTTCACTAGCTACTATTTACAAAACAATAAAATGTAATATTATAATATTGCTTATATAAACTTCATCATCAAAATCCTAAAAGCATATTAAATTCAAAATGGTACATAGTACAAATAAATTAAATTGTATCAATAAATAAATAATTTTCCATTCTCACTTATGTATGGTTAGCTGCTAATAGGATTTTGTGCTTTGGCCTTTTTTCACTTGTATTTTTTACTTTAAATCCACCACCCTTACGGAGTAGATCAATGACAAAATAAATTTTATAAGAACACAATGATAAAAATATATTGCAATGTATAACTTATCATCATAATATAGATCATTAGTCAACTGTTCATTTTTATGTAATCAAAGTGACAAGTGACCCAAAAACTGATAAATGACCAGTATCATTACTTAGGAAAGTTGCAATAAAAAACTAATGGTTCAATTGGTTTATGGAATTGCATTCATATTATACTCAAATTTACAGAATGAGTCATAAATATACTTAAAGATATGCTTATAGATATGCTCCGAGCCCTATATATATTACTATTCATATATATATAGGTCTGGGGCAGTTCAAATCACTGTAAATTCAATTCACATCCAAACAGGCTGTGTATGTAGAGGGCTTGCAAGTAATATGCCCATAAACAACACCGTGGCCCCAACAGGTCTGGGTGCAGATTAAAATAAAGAATCTAGTTAAATGGATATTTAATTTGTCATTCATCTACCTGACACTGATATAATATGTTTAAAACAGATATAACAGTTTGGGCTGAACAGTCAATAGTAAAAAAATATATATGTTTGAATAGGAATGTAGACATTGCACATCTCCTGACAGGGTTAGTCCGAAGACATTTTACAACGTGCGGGGTTGTTTTGTTATTTTTTGGGTTTTTTTAGTGACGCTATATACTCTGAAACGGTAAACAGAAACAATAATGTAAAGTGGGCAAATCAGGAAATACAATTTTACATAGAAAAAATAAAATGAAATAAATAGCAATCTCCCCATTCCACAATGCAATAAACAAAGAAGATACCTGAAGATTCTAATTGAACTGTATTACGAAAAAGATACATGAATGAAATTAT
>DWEH01001051.1:0-10023 GCA_018245815.1 Apyrrothrix aesculapus
ACTCACCACCTATTCCATATTGGGACGTAAACGTAACCGGTGAAACGTGGGAGTGTACTACACTCCTCTGCCTACCTATTCGGGGCTTACAGGCGTGATGTTACTACGTGATGTTTCGGTACATCTTTGTTTCCAGCCAGTAACCGAAGCCTAAACCTTCCGCAGGTGGCATCACGTCGCAACGCCGTGATGAAATGAAGATGTTTTAGTTGTTTTTTTATTTAGCGCTATATTGAAATGCATGTATAGAAAGTAATAATGTGAAAGAAAGGGGCAACAAAAACGTAACATCACGCCTGTAATCCCCGAAGAGGTAGGCAGAGGAAAGGGGCAACAAATGTTCAATAAATCTGTACATGAGTATACAGAATAGTATCTGCAGAAAGTATTGAGTTAAAATGAATGAACGGCAAATATTTAATTAGTCAACGTAATTTGTATGAAATCTAATCTTAAATATTCGATAATGTTATACACACATATTTTTGAGTTATCTACACCTGCAATGCATTGAGATAATTATTATTACTTGATAGAATCAGCTTAAGAAATAGCGGGAAATGGTATCTTTACACGCAGTTTATACCATGTACGTGTAAAAATCCTCCTTTTGGGGTATTAACAGAACGTTATGCCTGGGGTTCTTCGAAAAAAGTGGAAAGCCATCATCTTCAAAGTCGAAAACTTGTTGGCAACCATATCAGAGATAACTATGTTGTACCCAGCTAGGAAATTAGTCAATTATAAATTATGTAATAATTTCAATACATATGTATTTGACTGCCTCGTTGGTCGAGTGGCAGCAAGCGCGACTGCTGATCGAAGGGTACTGGGATCGACTCCCTGGTCGGGTACTATTGGATTTTTCTAAAAATTAGAATGTCTGGTAGTGGCTTGGAGTTTGGATTTGTCCCCGGTGTATGGCAATAGACTCACCACCTATTGCATAGTGGGACGTAACCCTAACTGGTGAAACGTAGGAGTGTACTACACTCCTCTGCCTACCTCTTCGGGGATTAGAGGCGTCATCTTACGTACATTTTATTCTTAGCTGTCGTATGTTTTAAAATGAGTCTAACCAAGTTAACATTTTAAATTGAGAATTTAATATTTCTGAAAATTTAATGCACATTATATTTGTTACGGTTTTCATGGGATTTGTAATTAATCCTGAAGTTTTTTTAAGTAAGCCTGCCGTAATGGGTTATAGATAAAAATAAAAATAAAGATATTATAATGCACAACAAATGCAAATAATTCATGGCGACAGTCTGCAGGTTACAGGCCTTAGGTTTCCTCAGATTGGATTGAATTAAAAGTAAATGTAATCATAAAAGTAATTTTTATCCATATTCATTCACCCTTTTTTAATTCTGTCCGTATTTATATTAGATTTTTAATGTCATCATAATATATTCTATAATACGAAACAAAAGATCACGAATAAAGTATGTTAAATAGATAAAAAATAAAATTTTAATAACACACAAAATACATTACAAACTCACAACTCACCTTCCTGTAGAAGTAAAGACACGAAAACACAACATATTTCAAATAAAACCACTTTCCGGGCTGAGCGTACACTCCAAAAATTGGTTGAGCATCTTTTTTTACGAATAAATAAATCAATAAAAGACTAATTAACGCAAGAGCCACGTACAGACACATTTTGCCCTCGGCGGACTGATTACAATTGGTATTAATAGTTACCTACTCTGTGATAAACATTGATAGACACTGGTTCGTATTTTCACTGATAACAGTCATTGAACATATTGACACAGCAACGAAATATTAACTGTTGTCCAACCAACCCGTTTGTACTGTTAGACGTGATTAATGTGATCACTTAATGTTGTGTAATTGTTTAATGTAATCGCATTAATATAAAGTAGGTTATTTTGTTTCCTTTCGTCCAGAGTGGCTCATGTTAGACATTCGTCACTGATTGATAACCCAACAACAATCGTCGAGAAAACAAAATCGACAAAAGCGACAATAAAAATCACTATTGCCAATCAATATAGGCTACTATTACATGTTATTATTTATCTCTTCTCCATATTTTACACTTGGAAGGGAATGTTAAATAAAATAACAAAATTTTACTAAAAATAATTGTTTATTTACATTGTTTTAAAGTTAAACTAATATGTTTCCTTATCAAATTATACAAGGTTATAGTAATACATAACAATAATACGTTACCATTTCAGAAGTAACAATTTTTAATTGGTTAATTTTGCCACTTAAACGATGTGGATAAACAAATTGACTAAAAAACAGAGAAGTAGCGTGAAGTACATCTTGTTTACACGTATTTAAGATAACGATTCACGAATTCTTGTTTTTTTCCCGACCCTTTGTATTGTTCTTCTATTGTACACAGGACTGCTCACAGAATGAGAGCAAGTGCTGGTTGGCAGACTTCCCAAGCGTTAGATAAATTTTTTTCATAAATTCTAAGTTGTGCAGGTTTCCTCACTATATTTTCCTTCACCGTTATAGCAAGTGATATTTTATCTGACACCCACATTTTTGTAACGACGTGCGCGTCAGGATTTGAACCCCAGCTCCCGGAGTGAGAGGCTGAATTTCAAACCACTAGGCTATCACTGCTTCACGAATTCATTATTCAACAGTTACTATTAGGCTTCATTGCTAAGATGTAACTATTGATAGTTTAATTACTAATAAAATCTTAAATTAAATGTGCTTGTAACTAAACAAAAATTTCTTTATAACAGAATCGAATGACATTACTTATACGTCACTTGATTCTATAAATTATTGCCCTTACTGATAAAAAATTGTGTACTTATAAGTTACAATTATCTGGTAACTCCAATAATGGTGAGGATATAAAGGAAAATGTTGACGATGTCGAGGTAAAGGTTGAGCGCGGCAAATATGTACTCCTCGGGAGAGATGCTGTACTTGTGCTTGCCGCCCATCATCAGCTGCGTGTCGTACACTAGGTACATGGAGAATATCAGAGCGCCGAGTGCCGCATACACCAAAGTCACTATGTTGTTTCTGGGAATAAATATCGCTATCAGACCTGCGAAATACAAGTTTTTGATTTAAAGGTTAGATAAAAGAAACAAGATAAACCGATAGTATGAGGATAGATAAAAGAAAAAGGATTCAAAGTGTTAAGTTAATATATCATCCATCAATCTAATTTTAGGTGCAACGATGGGTACACGTTAAGCGCATGCACCACCTCGACAAGAGACAAATGTAGAAAAAAGTGTAAATGGATGTATACATGTATAGATATACATTTACATATACGTATAGATATTCAGTAGATAGTATAGATAACATAAGGAGTAGTGAAAAATGCACACAGTCCAGAGACCGATCTTGAAAAAAAAATTTTTAGTATTGTTTTGTCTTAGCTGGTTACCGAAGTACCGAACTATCTTTGACTTTATGGGTATGCATATATACTGTATGTGAGTACGTATGTTTATTTATACATTTATTTCATATCTGGATGTTATCGCTCCGTAGACAGATAATATAAAAATGGGTTCGTAACCATTATTTATACGGGTTTCTTATCCTCGGCCCAATGTCTTTTCTGTGTTGTTCATTTTAAAGTAACTATGAATTCTTCTAGAGATCTTAATTGTAACTTTACATCTGAAGATGACTAATTACAGGAAGGTATACAATTTGGGTAAGTTAAATAGAAACAGACACAAGTCTGGTGGGACACAAGTCTGGTTACCGCCAGACCCCTTATGGCTCTTCTGAGTAAAGATGCAATGTTTTCAGAGCATTATTTCTAGGCGGTACACATAATTACTCATAATCTCCTCCCCTCTTTGTCCCTCCTCCCCTTCCCCCCACTCTAGCCCCTCCTCCCCTCCCCTTGGTATATTTCTACTACCCGTTACACTTTTATTAAATTTTAAAGTCGACTTGGTTGATATTGACAACGATTGCACACTTACTGTTCATTGGTTTGCTTGTATTTTTACTTATGTTTATTGGCTTACCGAATAACAATAGGACCATGGTCGCAGCGACCAGAGCTCCACCCATCATTGTGAAATCCCATTTCGTCTGGAAGGCGAAGAGGGTCAATGCCAAGCTCACTCCAGCTGTAATCCCGACTGCCATCATAACCTTGGATAGAAAAAATAAGATTACTTCAAACGTAGAAGAGAGTGCGATACTATAGACATATCTAGTCTTGCTTACAAGTGTTTGCTATCGCTTTTTTGCATTGCGTAAAAGAAATATAATGTTTATAATAATGTAAGCGAAGGTCGGATAATACGAATTTCATGAGCATCGTCAACCCTTGTATCGTTCCGAGGTTCGCTACTGGTCTCATCTTGAATAGAAAGGATTAAGGCCACAGATTCATGTTATCGTTTTGATTTATGAAATACTTCATCAGGTCCACGTTTCGTCGAAAACTGAACACAATTGTCTGTGCCAGAAAATATACAATATTTAAATCTGAGTGTGTTCGGAAATCCACTGTACTGACCTCGGAAACATTGTACACGCTGGTGGCGACGCCGAGCAGGAAGCTCTGCGCGAGGGTGAAGATGGTGAGGAATATAAAGTTCATGGGTGCTGTGCGCCGCACGTTCTCACAGCACGCCATCGTGATCAGACACACGATGAGAACCACCAACGCTATCCAACTGGTAAATTATTCCATTGTATACTAAAGTTGAAATTACCGTCCATTTATTCGTCTATATAGTCTATTATGGTGCACAACTTTAGGTAATATGTAAATTTTAGGTAATATATTAATTTTCCTTAAATAAAGATAACAAAATGGAAACTCCAATTAGTAAAGAACATTGTGATTTTTTGAATGATTCATCATCATAAACCTATCGCAGTCGACTGCTGGACATACGCCTCCCGTGAGGGGTTATGCTCATAATCTCCACGCTGGGTATGCGGGTTGGGGATCGAGAGCACAGCCTACGCTGCTCTATCCTATGCCAAGGCATTTAGCTGCGTCTGGGCAGGCAGCGCCATACCGCGATTTGCCAAACTTTTTGAACGATTATCACACAAATAATTCTCCTGGGTGGGAATTGATCTCACAATTCCCAGCTTAACAGTCAGTTTTATAAACAAAAGCTCAACGGCCCAGTTAAACACCAACTCAATTTTCAATAGCGATGCCGGCAAGTACGAATACCTAATAACTTTTAAGTTTTCTTGAGACCTCAAGATTCAGTCCGATTATAATTGTACAATTTGTATAACAAATTGACAATACAGAAGCCACAGTTAGATCGATGCTAACTTTCATTCATTAAACCCCTCTAATATAATTCAGATGTTCTCCCGGAGTACTATGACATGGGGCTCTTCATGAAAGGTGCAAAGAGAGCTGTTCCTCAACGTCGGCAACGCATTGGCTACTCCTTGGGTGTTGAAAATGTTCATAGTCGACGGTCACCATGTGTCATCAGGTTGTCCGTCCACCTGTTTGTCAGGCTAAATAAAAAAATAAAACTTAACAAAACGTAACATCACACCTGTAATCCCCGAAGAGGTAGGCAGAGGAATGTAGTACACCCCCACGTTTCACCAGTTACGTTTATGTCCCAATATGGAATAGGTGGTGAGTCTATTGCCATACACCGGTGACTAATCCCGACTCCGAGCCACTACTAAAAATTTTAATTTTAGAAAAATCCCATAGTAGCCGACCCGGCATTTAAACTCAGGACCTCTCCATCGGCAGTCGCGCTTGCAAACAACACGACCAACGAGGCAAAAAAATAAAGCCTTCCATTATAACAGCATATGTGATACTTACAACATGAAGGAATTCTGAGCGACCCATCTTTTTGTTGGTTCGTGGAAGAGGAAGAGGGAAATGAAGCCCATAGTGATCAGGAGTTGACACATCAAGATGGCGTACACCTGCAATACGACGAACACAAACTAAATTAACGGATTAGGTCGGCAGTGGTCTTCTGGGCTTATTTACCTGCAGTGTGCGGATCTGATTACCGAGTAGATGGATCTCCACGCCATTCTACTTTTGGTAGTCCTGTTTATCGCTAACAGATTACCCTGAATCGGCTGGCCAATAATTTGACAGATATTACAAGTGTTTATTAAACATTAAATGCACCCAAAACCCTTCCTACAACCTATCTAAAAGCTGTGTTAAAATTATTGCCCCTATTGTTTCAAAAGCGGTGACGTTGAACTAAGTATTATTTATTTTTCTTATCGCACCGTGAATGTCTCATAGGGGATTTCTACATCTTGATAGCAAACGATATCACGAAACTATCAACGGGGAATTGAGTCAAGTCGTTGATTTAATTGACTCTAGGTAGGTATACTTATTTCACACTTAATACTGAAGAAATATTTAAGTTGACCTGAAGTGTCACTGTTAAGCAGAGATTTCTGTTATAGGGTAAGGTACAAGAAGGTGACTAAACAGAGAAGTAATAAAACGTAAACGTATCATCACGCCTGTAATCCCCGAAGAGGTAGGCAGAGGACTGTAGTGCACTCCCACGTTTCGCTAGTTACGTTTACGTCCCAATATGGAATAGGGGGTGAGTCCATTGCCATACACCGGGCACAAATCCAGACTCCGAGTCACTACTAGAAATTCTAATTTTTAGAAAAATCCAATAGTATTCGTCCCGGGATTTAAACCCAGGACCTCTCGATCAGCAGTCGCGCTTGCAGCAAACACGACCAACGAGGCAATCAGCGAAGTACTAAACCTTTAATATACTAATAGCTTTTATAATTGTTAAAGGAGGTCAGTTGGTTTTCCTAGGCTCAGGCTAGGCTTTAGAAGTTACCAAACAGAAACAAAAAATAACTTATAAAACGATTGGGTTGCGGTTTGAAGCAGTTCACGAAAGACCTCGAGTATTAGATATCGATTCACATATTGGACGAACTAGTTATATTACCTACTTGTATATGAAGATTTTTATGATGATTCATGTTTTACACTACCTTTCTAATGAATGCTCTCCGTATACTTTTTTCTGAAAAATCGAACCCTTGCACCTGCCCATCCTCGCCATAACTGTCCGGCGAGTATGTCACTTGCTGGAAAAAGAAAAAAAATAGAATGTACTGCGAGTATGTCACTTGCTGGAAAAAAAAATAGAATGTACTGAGAGTATGTCACTTGCTTGAAAAAGAAACAAATGGCACGTACTGCGATTATGTCACTTGCTGGAAAAAGAAAAACGATACATAATGTCTAACTGAAATTCTTTAGGTAAACTTGGTAAACGAATGTGCAAAAAATAACATATCTGCATTTTGAAAAAGGAATCTTTATAAAATTTGTTCCAATGTTAATAATGTATTTTCAATCTGTTTGTGTGTGACGTTTTATGACATTATGAAGTTATAATATTGCAAGCTGTTTAAATAAGAGTATATGTATATGGTTTTTGGAAAAATTAATAAAATAAAATAAATACTGTATTATAGCGCAATGTTTTAAAATGCTTTTGATTATGACTATCTGGTTAACGAAATTGATCTAAATTAAGATATTGAAGAGAACGTGAACAAATAATGCTTTTGTGATAAATAAAAAAAGACACGTCATTTTGTAGAGAATTCTGCAAAATTCGATTAACCTGTTTTTCCAACACGCATTTGTTTTTCTACCATCCTAAAATTTTGTCTTTCTAACACCCAGGTTTAAAATCTTCACGTCACGCGTAATGAATTGGAAATCGCCAAATGTGATAACGAATTCGTCATAGTCAGCAAAGGTTTTTTCATTGCAGTGAGTCACGAATATCATACTAAATTCATTACACAAAGTTATTACACGAATCCACTGTAGTTTTTACACTCAACACGGGATATTTTAATGTTATGGTTATTTAACTACACTTATGAACTGTTGTTAGTACTATTTTTTAATAAAATAATCTACGAGTAGTATACTTACGTGAGACATTGTGTGAGGGGCGTAGTTACCTCGCAGTAGTAATCGCAGATACTAACTTCGGAACGAACTGATAAAATCCTATTTCATATTTCACACAACGTTCATGATAAGGAAAATCGATAAACTGCCACAATTTTTTTTCACACATACCTACGTATTTCAGGGGCATTCTAGAATGTCTACCACAGGTCGTATGAATTGAAACATTTTACAATTAAATTTGACTTTATTACTATACGGCAGACGTAAACGGTTTCAGATGGTAAAGAACGAAAGATCACACTTGTAATAAAGGGGTTAATTGTAGGAAATTTTCAAATATCCGCGCTACTGAATTGCGCTGCGCGTAAGGAGACGTTTGAAAGTGGCATGCCGATATTTTACCGGTAGGCTCTTGTTTCGTGACGGCATTTTGCGTCATTCTGTTACACCGCAATACAGTTGCAACCTTGAATGCTTCTGGTTCCGAGAAATCTCCTGAAAACGCGCGCGTTCTACCATTGTACCTGGTGCTGTGCAAATGTCTGCCACTTTAAACACATCTTAATTGTCTTTGAAGGTGTTTTTGACCTGTACGTTGACGTGTATGTAGACATGCATGTGTGTATATAAATGTATGATATGTATATATAATATATATTTATTCGTATTACATATTATGTATACTACTTTATATAATAGCTTAATATTTGTTTTATTGATTTTTTTCTTTGTTATACTTAAAGAATTAAGTACCTACCCAAACTTTTCATCGTCTCCTGGGTTCACTGGTAGAAAATGCCAATTGACATTAAGTCCGCCCTTTGTAAATAAATAAATAAATTAATAAATGACGTAACCTGCGATGCCTCAAGTCTAAACAATTTTTATTTTCCTTTCATATGACCCTGGTTAACAGTTATAAAATGTACTTGATTTCCCAAAGTGTCCAGAGGCGAAACTGAATCCGTTTAGTACCACTTTAGTAGTAATCAGTACCAGTGATACAGAATGATCTAGCGCGTAAATTATAAACAATTCCTCCTGGTGAATAGCGGGTGATCACACAAAAAGTACCTAGGAACGAGGGAGCAGTAATCCCGTGAAATAGCGCAGAGGAGATACTGCACGGGAGTTTCAACATGTTCCATAGCTTAAACTTGAGCTAATAACGTGGCAAACTACGTGGCAACATGATATAAAAGACAAGTATAGTATATATAGCAGAGCTAAAATGAAATACTGACTGCCTCGATGGTCGTGTTGGTTGCAAGCGCGACTGCCGATCGAGAGGTCCTGGGTGCAAAACCCGGATCGAGTGCTATTGGATTTTTCTATAATTAGAATTTCTAGTAGTGGCTCGGAGTCTGGATCTGTGCGGTGTAATTTGCAGTGTGCGGTTGCAGTGGCAACACTGCAGTAACCGCACACTGCAAATTAAAATTGATGTTTACCTAACATATTTTATAAGAAATTGGGTTGCATTTCTCGAACAAAGTTTGTTACTGTAACAATCTTGGAACAAATAATACCCAAGGCCAGTGAATTACCTTTAACCAACAATACATTGGGAAATAATAAAGATAAAACTTGACAAACTATAAATTATCGCAAAGAGTAATTGGAGGGTAGATACCTACATATACTTCAAGACGTGAATAATATATTATTAGTTACGAATAAGATTATAATTTATGTAATAAGTACTAGTTGTTATACGCCAATATAATTGTACGCAAAGCTGAGTAATTCAGAAGAATCTTTGCTTCCAACATTGCCTTCTTTTCCTTGTTGACTAAAAATGGTTTTTTTATATGCCTACTTAAGTAAAAAGAGATGATACTAATTTCTATATTTATTCCTAATAGATAGCTATATGTTCTATTGAAAATTCCCAGATTGTATTTTGCGATGATAATAAGTAAGCCGACCGCGGCTCGGCAATCATAGTGTAGGACGCCCTCCGGCCAGGTGGTATGACGATCTGCGAAAGGGTGCAGGCAGAAGCTGGATGCAGCAAGCCGAGGACAGGGCGCGATGGCGCTCTTTGGGGGAGGCCTATGTCCAGCAGTGGACTGAGATAGGCTGATGAT
>DWEH01001052.1:0-10019 GCA_018245815.1 Apyrrothrix aesculapus
ATCCACGAAGAGGTAGGCAGAGGAGTGTAGTACACTATCACGTTTCACTAGTTACGTTTACGTCCCATTGTGAAATAGGTGGTGAGTCTATTGCCATACACCGGACACAAGTCCAGACTCCGAGCCTCTACTAGAAAACCTAAATTAGAAAAATCTAATAGTACCCGGGATTTGAACCCAGAACCTCCCGATCGGCAGTCGACCTTGCAACCGACACAGCCAATGAGGCAGTTTGTTTATATGATCTACATGTTATAGTTAATATATATTAATGAGTATATATTTGGCTTAATATAACTTTTTATTTTTGTACACTTATAATAGTCGGGCCATCCCGTAAAAATACATGTGAGTTAAGCCGGTACATAACAGAATAGATTTTTTTCTTCGACCCCTTCTATCGTTCCACTGCTGGACACGGGTCTCCTCTCAGAAAGAGAGAATTAAGGCCGTAGTCAATAACGTTGGCCAAGTGCGGGTTGGCAGACTTTACACGCCTTGGAGAACATACTTTTTTATTGAACTCTAAGGAGTGCAGGTTTTTTCACGATTGTTTTGTTCACCGTTATAGCAAGTGATATTTAATCTTAAAACGCACATTTGGTAATATATTTCTTTGTGCATTGTTTCTTTGAAACCAGACTGAAGACTAGACAAGTGTACTCGTATTTTCCTTTATATAAATTCAAATGTATACCATTACCAAAACTTAACATTACTAAATCACCACGCCAGTTACTATACGGGGTAGACAGAGCATCGAGTACAAAATATCTTCATCCTTATATACCTATGAGTATAATATTTACTTAACTCCACCAACATGACGTATAAATTACGTTAGCTAAAGTATAGAAATTAATAAAGCCGTATTACATATACATATTGCATTACAAATATTACGAAGTTTCAGTAATCATTAGCTCATTTCAAAACTCCAAAGTCCAACCGCAGTAGATACGAAGTGATTATTGAAAATGTAGCTGAGCTCAGCAAAATATTACAGTACGCTCGTTTTGTTAGGGAAACTTCTAGCGAGAAATTCTGCGCTGGGTATACCGTAGATTCCCCGAATCTGGTCGTTAATATTAAAACATCCCTCGGGATCATGGACCACAGGCTAATTAAATGCACCTTATAATTCATGTTCACATTTAACATTTTCTTGTTTATTAAATAAATGAGTGTATAAAATATAATTACTTTGAAATTGTGGTCGATATGAAAACTAAAAATAAAATACTCACTTACAAAATGAATTGGTTAATTCCAAATCAACTTCCAACTATATTTATGACAGTCTCGTTTGTCGAGTGAGTGTCGACTTCTAACTTGAAATTCTTAGTAGTAGCATAAAGTCTGGATTTGTGCCCGGGGTATGGCAATAAGCTCACCACCAATTCATAATGGAACGTATAAAGTAACAGCTGAAATGTGCCAGTGTACCACACTCAGCCTACCTCCCCGGGGAGAGACAGCGTGATGTTACATATGTTACGTTGTAACTATAGTCATGATAACTATTTATTAGTAGTGACACATTTTGTGAATAACCAATTGGAATACCTATGATTTATTGCTCTGCATTAATTGAATTTAAACTGATGTGCGGTCAAGGCGGAAGATAAATGGCTTTGTTTGGTATCATAAGGTATACGCATAAGCCTTTCGGACGAATTGAAATTATTTTATATGTATTATTGTTATAAAATGTGAAAGGAAATATCTTCCTGAATATTTTTCTTTTAATTTTTCACGTAAAAACATACGTCGATTAGTTTAAGGTATTATTCTAAGAAAGTGTATATAAAATTGAAATTGTTATAACCATCGCTCTGAGGTTTATTAAAAATGTAAACGGAAATGATATATAAAATAGTTTAGGAATACATATATGTGTATTCTAATGATAAATATACATATATACAAATACAAACCTATAAATAACATTCTCAAATAAAAAGATAAAGAATGAAAATAATATAAACCATACATTGGTATACATTTAAAATATAAGTCACATTTTAGTAATATTTTCTTCTACCTTTATCTATTTTATTTATTTGTTTACTTACATTAAAGCAGTAAAAAATCAATTATATTAATTAAAGATAGATAACATAAGATATTAAAGTATATATTTATTTTTCTCGATACCAGGTCGTCAGTCAGGGTGGGAGGCGACCGGCGGTGCGACCGGGATGCCGTCGGGTCGCACGCGGGTGGGCGGAGCCCCCAGGTCCTTCCTGCTCGCGATGCACGAGTACACCAGCATAACAGACGAACTGGAAACAGTTTATGGACTGTTCTCACCGCCGCACACACCCAGGTGAGGTGTCAAACTTGCTTTAACCTTCCTAGCAATACAGAGCTGAAGGATACTCACGGTATACCAATACGCTGAGAATTCTAAAGAATGCTCACGATATGCCCACATCAATATGCCAATATTCCAATATGGAGATATCTGGAGTACCCGTTAAATACAAAAACAACCGCAATTATATAATTGTTGGATACAAGTTCCCTCATACATAATAAAAAGTGACAGCTCCAAGCCTTACTCCTACACGGACCAAGTATTTTAATATTAAAAATTAATATGTTTAAAAAACATTTTGATTTCATGTATAACAATTTTGTTCATACAGATCTACGTTTTGATAACACACATATGCACATATATGCACACATATGTACACAAGACGAAACGCTCACTCGAACACTCCGTCCCTCAAAGGACGTAAACAGCGCTCTTTATTCGCAACTCAAGCCTCTCTGTAACACAAAGTGAGCTTTTGAGTCTCGTATTTTGCGGTAACAGAGATCAACGTGTCTGCGTTACACTTTGATATCCAGCCAGACAAGAAGCTTAATTAACTTAAAGCCTCTTTGTGCCAAGTTTGTGCGGCCGATTAGAAAATGACGACATGTTGGCCCCTTGGAAGCGATGGTAGGACAAATCCCAATAACCGCTTTTATTAAAGTTCTCAAGTTAAACATGCGGGATATCGAGTTAGACAGCGTGAATGGTGTTTACGTTTCTCCGTTTTGTGTGTGTGCGTGTGTGTGTCTGTATGTACGTTATTCGGTTATTCGTAGACACTATGGTAGAAGATTTTGTTTCATCTTATTTGAAGGCTGGAACACTGCTGAAATAGATCTGTTATATTATTCGATTTACGACAAAATATAAATAATAAGTGTAATAACAGATAGTATGAAAAAGAAAATGCATTAAATTCGCAAACTTAACAAAAAAACATCCCACAGATACAAAACGGAGAAGAAAAATATGATATAATATAGAAAAGAGAAATATAGGATAAAAACACTGTCGTAGTTTAAATAAAATTAAACATTGAATTAGATACTGTTTCTACTATTATGGAGTTAAAATTAAAATCACAAAAAATACAGTATATATAAAATTTATATAGCAACAACAAAGTTAAAACTCCACAACTAACTTCAAAACGTTCCCATGGCCCAGGACCCCTATCGCGTCCCGCCTGCTATCGCCAGCCAGGGCCGCGTCACCTTCAGTGAGGAGACGCCACGCGAGCGAGATGTCCAACCCAGAATTTGCCCTCTTCATGGAAAAGGAACACCTGCGAGGCGCCGAAGAGGACGACTACATCATCATGGAAAACCTGATCCAGCGGCGGTGAGTCAAACTTGCAAAACTATTTGCTATATTCATATCGCTTGATTGTGGCCAGCCTAAAATTTAAATTGTGCACGTTTAATTGGTTCCTCTTTAGTTTGGAATAAAAATGTTCCATTCGGTTTATACTTGCGTAACGAATGTATATTTTAGGTTAAATCATAACTAATTTATATAACCAATAATTTTGGGTTTAATATCAGTATGCTTCTATATTTCACGTAACAGCAAAGAATTCAGTACATTTTTTTTTTGTGGAAAGAATATTTCAAAACGCAACTCCCAACTATATCGAGACTGACATATAATAAGCGCTTACTAACAAAACAATATCACATATGCAAACATTTTCTAACAAAAATATAATCACCAAAACATCCGCTGACAACATCACACCAGACCAACTAACATTCATGACAACTATCAACACAAAATCTATATGGGAGCAATCTGGGCATTCAACTCTGTAGCCTAGAAATGGAGTCTATCCTGAGCAGATACGAGGAGGAGGAAGCCGCGGCTGAGGCGGAGCGGGGCGAGGTGAGCGGCATCAGCATCAGCGTGTGCGTGAACAGCAGCGCAGACGAGCCACCGCCGCAACAGTCTACGCACCTCACGGTGGACAGACGGATTCCTCACCAGAGGTATCCAGATTAAAAGACCACGACACACGCCAGTAGAACACGCAACATTGTTGAATTTATTATATAAACAGAGACTATAGAATACCAATGAAAAGACATCTTTCAGACAAGTATCGTGCGCGGGATAAAAGTTGAAATGGAATTTCTTCAATACTTTTCTTCATTTTATTTCTGTTCATCTTCCTTTTTTAATTACAACCCATAAATCCTTTTCGCAATAAATCTGTAGATTACTATAGTTGTAACTATACGAGTATAAGCCTTAAAAATTATCCCAATATGAACGAATTATGTCCAGGACTAATGTGTCCTGAGAGAGAGTTTTTGGTACCAACACAATTAGTTCACTGGCTTAGACTAAATTTTATTGTTTCATTGATGATAGAAAATTCATTTTCTCATAGAATTAGGTATCTGAGAATCTCAGAGAATCACATTAAACCCAAACACGAAATCTTCCACATACGTTCTTTAAGACTTTTTAACCAGGGTCTTTAAACAATCATGCTTATCATAGTAAATATAATACATTTGTCTTCTCTCAGACATTCGTTACGAAGATCATCAGCGATTGATAGCCGGGAACTTCCATCTCCGTTACAACCACTGCTTGGCGATGACACGTGCGGGGAAGTGCTGCTGCCCGTTCCCAGGCAGCCTTCTGGTAAGCTTCGGAAGATAAAACGAACTTTCAAGTCACCTTCTATACAAAGCGAATGTAAACTTTGCGCATTAAATATTAAATAACAACATTGTGCTTGTTTTAGTCCAAAACAGGTCTATGCCTTAAATTATAAAATTTCAAACCCTTTTCTTTCAATATTGGTACTTAACAAATCAAACAATTCAATAATGATGACTTTCATTCCTCTAAAAACACCTGTCACCGTATTAGCTATAAGTGGTGACTATAACTTTTCAATTCTGACTTCTAAATCTATATGATGATATATGATATGATGATCTATATGATGATGAACAGAAACAATATGCAGAACGAGCTGTTCATGAATTTTTTAATGATAAAGTAGAAAATGAGAGGAGATCCGAACGGGTCACGGGTTGATGTGCACACCGAACAGGGATATGACGAAAGGGTTGATGATGATGAAATTAATAAATATTACCACAGGCGACACGAACGCGTCAAGCGAGCTGTCTCTCTCGCACATGGTGAGCGAGAACCTACCGCCGCGGCCGTCCATAGTGCTGGACTCGTCGCAGTTGCCGAGACAGCGGTCCGCAGAGCAACCGCAGCAACCGCACCCACCCGCACCCGCGAGACCGGAGACTATGTGCTAGAAGTGAGTATGACACATTTATTAGAGTGATTATGACACAATTATGAGAGTAAATGTGACACAATTATGAGATTAGATGTGACACAATTATGAGATTAAATGTGACACAATTGCGTATTAAATAAGCTTTTTCTTACCATTGAGAGCTAGATTCTTTTATATCGAAGATATTATAGCTATCGTCTATTTATAACAACGGAGACAGCGATACGCTGATCAATCGCAACAGCAGAGATATCGAGATCTGAGACCACGTGCTAAGACTTAATGTAAGGTTACGTATAATTTACGTATGAGGTTGTATAATATCAACAACAACTAAATGGTATGCATTTGGGGGAACATAAACCTTAAAATAACAGCTTAGTACTTGTATGAGTACAAGTACTAAGTATATCAGGCATAGAGAGTTCTATTTCTGATATTTCCTACTAATATGACAGTACGGTGACTATGATGCGATGATACAAATATTTTTTTCTTTTTGACTATCATTTCTATATTGTTACACCAAATCTTTTAGGGTATGCGCAGAGAGCACCGAATCCCAAACAACTTGATCCTTCCAGATTAAACCTGCTTATTTTACATTCAAATACATTCTTCTAATATTCAAACATACTGCATGTTCGTTTGGACAGCGGTCCGTATACCTGCAATGCGGGTCTGTCACACAGTATCTGAGCCCGTATTCAGTACTTAAACAACGTAATACCTGTTTGAAATATAGCTATAACATCGCGCCTGTGTTTCCCTGAAGGGGCAGGCAGAGAAGTGTGTTATTCCCACTTTTCACTAGTTTGTTGCACGTCCCATGGAATAGAGGCTGGCTGAGCCTATTGCCATACGTCGTGCGTGAATCCAGACTCAGCGCTGCTACTGGGAATTTCAAGTTAGAAAAAATCCAGTAAAAAAATATAAGCGTTGATATGTACTTAGCTTTATGTGTGTTTGATATGAAGCTTTATCGGAGACGTACATCAGTCATACTTTGGAGTAATTCTATTTCTGATGAAGAACGGAACGTTTTTTGGGACTCAAATCGATTTACAAATTATCACGCAACAATGTAAAAATTATTTAGCGGTAAAATAGGTGCACCGTTGACAGTGCAGTCAGTGTTTTGTCCTCTATCTCAAAGCCACGTGCCATTATTTCGTTAAGGCTTTTTCTGCAACTTTTGTTTCATATAAATTTACCATTGTAATAAATGTTTTTTTTTGTACAGGTAACCCAAAGAAATGAGCGAACCAGTCGTTATCCGAATCAAGTATGTATCATTTGAACGGCATCCAAAGAACTGTGCGAGTGGAAAAGACGAGAAAAAAAAATCGTGACACGAAGCAATACGATTTATGAAAATTTGTGTTTTTCTAAGAATGTAAAAAGAACAATCTGTAACTCACGCTGTATAGAATTTTTTATAACAGTATTTTACGTATGTTCTTAAATGTTAATATTTCCCACAAGTTGTATAAATGTTTGTATAACAATTCTTTTCTTGATACTTAAGTTTAACTGCGTTTTTACAAAAATATTTACGAAAGTTTAATTAAATTTATATTCGTACTTAAAAATAGGAGATGTTCAATCAGATGTAGCATCAAAGGGGTACTTATTACGTGTAAAATATACTTAGGTTTCAAAAAATACATGTATATCTATGATATAGCAATTCATAAAAATCTCATAATAGTAGAATTATTTTAATGAAATATCGCGATTTATGAAATAATTACAAAAAAACAATAACATACTGACCGTTTAAATAAAATTGAAATGCGAAATGATTTATTTATATATTTCAATTATTTTTTAAATAATACCCTTGTTATTTGAATATAGGTAGATATACGATTGTAAGGTAATTCAAAAATAATATTTTAATTTATATTATTGACTCATAAACAGACATATATACATGCTATTACTTGTCATTTCAAAATTTAAAAAAGATTAACTTAATGTTTTTATATTCCGAACACCTTATTAACGCTGTGAAACCTTTTGGGTACAACATTCTGAAGACATAAACCAGCAAGAACTCTAGGACACTAATTACATGTTTCTGAAGTTTCAAAGTTTGAGCATTGAAACTCCTCAAAAGACGCCGTATTTTAACCTCTTCACAGAAAAGTACCTTTTCATGCTCTTCCGCTTTAAATAATATTGTATATTCGAACTAAGTAGGCCACACCATAATACGCGGAATTTTATTATTTTAATAATCCCTATTTCGAAATTGGAATGTCTCCGCTTCCAGCGAAATGGCCCTTAACCAAAACCACATTTACATTTTCATTATATCTTGAAACAACTACGATCTGAAGTTCAAATACGTATTGTCGATAAAAATGGCGTGCGCGATATGTAACAGATGATCTTTTTAGTGTTTTTCGTTTTCGTTAGCGAAGTGTTATTCGTTTACAGTTTCCGTCTTAATTTAAACCTTTCAATTCTGCTATTTTAGTTATCTTAAATATAAAAACTTGGGGACATAGGATATTAAGTAAAAGTCAAGTCAAATATAAAAACGTTTTTGTACATATTACTAATTTTGAATAAATATTAGACAACGTAATTTACAAATGTTTTTATCGCAAAGAAAACGTCTGATTTTGTATCAAAATATTGAATTAAAATTGTAGATTAACATTATTACACTACTAAAAAGTATTTGTTTTATGATCTTCATTCGAAAATATTTATTTCAAGAGTTGTTTATTAAGTTTTTTAATGTGAAACAGTATGGCGGTATTGGAGTCCTCAAAATTACTTGCCTTGGATACATGGCATTCAAGTCAGCATTTTAGAAATCGCAACAATGTTTAAGGAAAATAAAACAAAACAGAATTGCCAGAATAAATAAAAAAACTTCGATCTAATTACTGTCTACCCCACATAATTATAAAATCGCAGATAGCAGATGTTGAAAATTACTGATGTTTAGTTGTACTTATTACATTTTATACGTGATTTTTTTTTAATTGAAATTAATACTGCAACCTTTATTTTTAACCAACCAATTCTTTATTTCTCCGACTAAACCTTTTTTTACGATATTTGATTTATGTAGATTGCGTGTCTATTTACATTTGGGAGATAAGCTTTTCTGGATTTACTGAGCTATTTCAATAATGGAATAGAGACAATACATATAGAGACAAAGATATATTTATACGTTCGGATAGTCGTACTACCAAATGGAGGACAATTGTATACATTAATATGTAAAAAGAAATCTATGCATTGCTTTTTAAAAATATTGCACGCAACGAACAATTATGTAGTTTTTGACAGTTAAGTTTACAGAGAAGGAGGGTTTGAATCTACACGTGTATATTACATAAAGAGATACAGCGTGAAATACTATAATTTCAATCAGATTTTTATAGTAAGTAGATCTCAAAAGCGCTGATTGTTCCTGTTACATTACGAAAAATTTTAAAATGTTAAACGTTGTAACAAAGTTTTCAAAAGCATCGTATTGCGACGGTCGCTTCGAATAGACGAAAGTTTTCGTTTGAAATTGAAGTAAATGTTGGCCGTCTTGGCGGGAATTCAATAATCAACTTCGCAAAGACGTTTAATGTTAGGGTTGCAACTAAATTGTTATTACGTTTCCTCAGTTTTCGGCAAATCTTTTCTTTTATATTATAACACAAATAATGTCTATACAATACATACATACATTCAAACCCAAGACCTTTTATGTCAAATGCAGTATTTAATTATAGACCGATACAACTTAAACTAACTTCTCATTCTGCTATATTCGAATATTAGAAGCCTGGGCATTATTGAGTAAGATTTTATTTGGACCTTTTTACATCGATCCTTCAAGGCAGATCCTAATTTATACGCAGATAGATAAAAGGTTCGTCCTAAACAAATAATTTCATACAATTTTTGCATTTACATAAATCAACAAACAGATGGTCGTAATAAAAAGATAAAATATTTACCGAACAGTGTCGCTAGCAAATAATAAAACAAATTTTGTTTGCTTAAAGAAGAGTGACCGAATAGGATTAATTTAAATTGAAACTCCATTTATATTCCATGCTGGTATACAATAGTATAATAAAATGCCATTGAATTAAAAAGACCATTTAGAATCGCATCAATTTATTATAATTGGCGCCAAAAGGAAGCCCTGTTAGCACAAACTGTAGCGAGCGTGGAACTTATTTGAGTTACAAAAGAAATCGTAAAACTACAATTTTGCGCTTCCAAAGTGGAGCTATAATAAACGCGAAGCCCGAAGCACTTACTGTCACCGGGGAGATTCAATTATTACATTTTCCAGCACCGACACGCGCGATTTGTCAGTAAATCGATTTCCGTTGCTCGGTTTTTGCATTTAAATGGAATCTTTGCGATAATTGAACGAATGAATCAAATGTA
>DWEH01001053.1:0-10016 GCA_018245815.1 Apyrrothrix aesculapus
ATAAACTACATATATACATAGAAATATATACTTATATAGACATTTTTGTTTACACCCAGACACAATAAATATTTGTGCTCATCACACAAATATTTATTTTGGGTGGGAATCGCGCAGCAGTCAGGTTCGCTAACCACTGCGCCAACGGGCCAGCCATAATGCTAATAATATGTATGCATTTCCATAGTCTTGTATCAAAATTAATATTAACTGGCTTAATTGGCTGACTAATGCCTAAATAGCGTGTGTCGTAAAGCTGTAAGCTGTACACATTACCCATATTGCCACACAAGCTAAACCTCAAACCGACCGAACGCCAATACGCACCAATAGAACTAATAGTTCAAATCCGATCACCCACACGGCCTTTATTGTTTAATTATCGCCATTATCACACACAAAGCGTACCAGAGATCTTATCACCGATTCAAATTACACACGGTAATCTATATAAGCTCGTACCAATCGTGTTTCGTTTAATTTTGATACAACTACTGTTGAATTTTGAGTCCTATGACATTGATGGATCGAACGCCGTCCGCGAAGGAAGTTTTTTTCATATCAGATAACGCGCATCTTGATGAAGCTTTATTCTCGTATTCATATGAGCTTAAAAATATTGTGTTGTTGTAAACATAATACTGTCAAGGACAAAGCTTGGAAGTTCGATTTAAGAATATTTTTTAAAGACAAGCATGTGTGACGATTGATTTAAGTGAAAGAGCTGAATAAAGTTTGTCAGTATCGTAGCCGGTGGAAATCTTTATTTCCTGCTTACCCTGTGTATGAAATAATAAATATTACAACTAAGTTTTTCAGAAAGTCTTGAAGAACTCTTTTTGAATACGTGACTTGTTTAAATGTATACAAAATTAAAAATCTGAGGAACTACAATGGATGTGGATCCACTTCAATAAATGCATACTTTTAAGGGATTTTACATTTGAGTGGTTCTTATGCAACACTCCTAAGTTATTTAGGATACTTACATTGATAAGCGACAAAGTAGATCACATTAATATTTTTTTGTGGGCCGTACGATGACCAAACCGTAATACAATGAACAATGCTCTGGACATAAAGGTCAAAATATATTGATATTATGATACATAATATTTATTAACAGGGTGCTCTTAGATACACTAGATAACAAACGCATATTTATATCGTATTCGTAACGAATAAAATATGTCTGAACGATAGCATGATGAATTCTAAAAATAATATGAGTATTCCAATGAAAATTGATACATTAAAAAAATATTGTGAAATTAAATATATGTATATATATAAGATAATAGTGATTAGGTTTAAATTTGTACTTCTTACTAAAACGTATACTAATCATATCGACAGTCAAATAGCTGTATTAGGTATATTATATTTTTTTAGGATTTGATTCTGTGATATGTTGTTATCTTAGTCGTTAAATGTATGAATTGAATTATGATCCTCTTATTTGTAATTAAATATCTAATATTATATGCTTGTTACATATTAATCTTAGTATCCTCCTGTATATGCGTTCTTTCCGGTCGGTCACAATCTGACCGTTACATTTCAATAATCGTCTTAACAGTTGAGATCGCTTATCGGCCGCGCCTACTATTTATAGTGATGGGAAAGTAACATTTGATGTATTCTTGTCAATTAAACATATACTTATGAGATTAAACTGATTCGATTCTAACCGTTTAAGAAAATTTTGCAAAATAGTATAAAGATTTCAGTGACTATTAAAAAATGGTATTTTGTTAGATTTCTTGCAATTCGATTATGAAACTGTCTTCTTAATTGATTAGTCTCATGATATGAGTTTCTTACTTGGTGTATACATGTATACTAGGCTTTATGTAATATATAATGACGAATAGAATTTCGGAAATGCATGTAATTGTATTAACAGTATTTACATGTGTTTCAATGACACATTTTTAGAAAAAAAACGTATAAATCCAATAATATATTCCCATCACTACAGATCGTTGAGACGTGATACAATACAATGATGTCCACAATAAAATTTGTGTCGGCCTTACAATGAGCAATCAAATTACTGTCAAAAGTAGAGGGCGCGGGCCAGCGCTCCTTAACTCCCTGACCACGTCACTTCCTCACAAGTAACTCTCTGAACGAGCAGAAAAGTTATTATAAAGTAATGTTAAATGAAAATTAGAATAAAATGATAGATAATTAAATCGAAACACAGATTCTGTTAAAAAAGATATGTAGTTGCATTGATTGCATCTTTGTATATTTAATTGGGATTAACTATAGTGTAGTGTAAATAAAAAAATCTCAAGAAAAAATAAAAAAAAAACGAGTAGAAAATAAACACACAATTCATTTTTCTCTTACCGGGGTAGTGTTACATATAGATTTCAATATCAACAGTCTTAACCCGCGCGCGTGTACGTGATTCCGGCCCGCGTATATTTCATAAGATTTTAGAGGTGCATGAATCACGCGGGACACGAAGGGGCTATCACTCACCGCTGCCGACGTACCGAGCCCTCGGACCTCCGCCTGCTTAACATGCGCACCGCGCGCCAACCCTAGGCCCAAACTACGATATGTGAGAGCTATTACTAGACACTTTGCTCGTGTTAATATTGCTCTAAATCTCCCATACGAGAATCGTTCCATCTTCCCATCTGTATTAAACGACGTATCGTATATCTAAACTTTTTTCCGTTTGTCCACAGAACCGAGCAACTACGTGTGTTCGACTTGCAAGGCGCGAGTGCATTCCGCATGGAGATTGCTCCAGCACGTCCAACACGTGCATGGTGTTAAAATCTATGTAGAAGCCATGCCTCTGCAGCAACCGAACAAGCAAAATCATTCGTCATCCTCTACTTCATCGTCGAGTTCTGGCTGCTCGTCAACTGGAGCTCCACTTCCACCCCCTTCTCTTCGCCATCATCCGCTGTTACCTCCACCGGATATGCATTCACCTTTTGGTGTAGGTGGTCTCTTAAGAATGCCACTCCCAGGAAGCTTACCACCATTAGCTCACCCATCAGTCCCTCCAACACCCCTGTTTGCCCGACCAAATCACCATGACCATAGATTTCGAATGGAGCAACTGGTATCTGAGCAATTTCGCCACCATGGCCTTAACTTGGCAGCCGCAGCAGCCGCCGTAGCGGCAAATTCTTTACCCCCACACCAGACATTTCCATCGCCGGCGGATCGACCGCCCGTTATCCCGACATCACTATCGGGGAGAGAACGTCCCCCACCAGTATCACAGCCACTTTCTTTAGAACCCCAGCTGGATTTTTACTCGCAGCGCTTGCGGCAACTGGCCGGTACGACCAGTCCAGGGGCGGCCACAGGCAATTCCAGCTCTCCTAGCCCCAGGAAGCATTCGCCGCCGTTCGCTTCCCCGTCGCCCTCCCGAGTCGGCCAGACTCCACCGGTGGGCGCCGGACCCGGGACGGTGGAAACGCCTCGAGAAGCCACGAGGCCTCACAGTACTATATCACCAGTAAGACGCGTTGAACCTCAAACGGCCGATGCACCGCCACCAGAGCGGCCTTCCTCGACACCTACCGTCAAACGCAACAGTGACGAGGCTGTGCATACCTGCGAATTCTGCGGGAAGAAATTTAGATTTGAAAATAGTTTAATGACTCATCGACGCTCTCACACTGGAGAGAAACCTTTTAAATGTAGTGAATGTGACGAAACATTTGAAAAGTCTTCTAAATTAAAACGGCATATGAAAGTTCATCGCGGTGCTGATAGAAATACTGAAGATGGAGAATCTGCTGGTGATACTGGCGAAGACGAATCAGAAGATGAACTGGAAGATGAAGACCTAGACGGTGAAGAGGAAGAAGAAAATGAGGATGGAGAAGAAGCAGAAGAAGCTGAGGACCTAACGGTTTCTAATAGCAGTGCTCCGTCTGGTCCAACGCGGAAACCACCGCCTGCAATACCAGCCCATCCACCTACTGCATCAGTTGTCGGGGAACTAATGGATAAATTTGGTTTATCAAATATTGCTCAGTACAGCGAAGCTTTTAAGCAAGCTCTACAAGAATCCGGTAATTCGCTAAAATGGCAATTAGCTAAAGATCGAGATAACAACAATGGTCCTCCTTCTGATAAGCCTAATGGGATGCCGCCAACCACTGCATTGCGATTAAAGGACGAATTTGCTAAAATGCCACCGCAACCACATCCCCTATTCAACCCTTTTGAGAACCCATTTGAAGCTTCCAAGCGAATGAAACTTGATATGGATAGGGGTGAAGGATGGTGGCTCCCGACTCTGCATGCACAACGTCCACCAGAAAATATATTTGATGGACTTAAGAGTAGTGGAAATGGATTACTTCAAAACCCTTTGCTTAAAAGCAAAGACGGTCGCCGGAATGATACGTGCGAATTTTGTGGGAAAGTTTTTAAGAACTGTTCAAACTTAACGGTTCACCGACGATCTCATACTGGCGAGAAGCCTTACAAATGCGAGTTGTGCTCTTACGCATGCGCGCAGAGCTCGAAACTGACGAGGCATATGAAAACCCACGGCAGACTCGGCAAGGATGTGTATCGATGCAGGTTTTGTGAGATGCCCTTCTCCGTGCCGTCAACGTTAGAGAAACATATGCGAAAGTGTGTTGTGAATCAAAGTAATGGTGCTCCTCTTGCTTTATCCGATGATTCTAACGCTTGTCGTGATGAGGCCTCGTGACTCTACCCGTGGGGTGGTCTTCGCCTGCCACCACCCGCACCACCGAGCCAAATATTTTGAAGTCCGGTTCACCAACAAATATATAGTATCGTCACAGCGTATCTATTAGGGTACCATGAACTTTTCTACCACGCACATCTCACGTGCGTTGTGTAGCGCAAACACATCTTGTTCAATTTCTAGTCTTAAGGAACGGATTATGTGGCGAGGTAATTATTTAAAACTTGCGCATTGCAATGCACGCCCAGTTATCCTACCATCAAAGGGCATTTAATCGATATATCCTTAGTGACATATCCTTTGTGTGAGCTATAGTTGAGAATTTTCGTTGTGTTGTTAATGCTGTCTTGAAAGGAGTTTTGGTTGTTTTCTTTGGAGGCTGTAATATGATCTTATGTTACATACTTTTGACCTTGTAATATTTTATTGTATAAAATGTGGAAACCAATGCCAAAGTTAGCTATGTTGATTTACTTTATCGTTTAATGATTAAGCTGTATAGTGTCAATTAAACAGTTTTTCCAGTATTTCCTAAGATCTTCATAGTTTCAAGTAGTGTATGTGTTTGGGGTAAGTTGTTTCATAATTATAGGCTATTATTATTGTACAATAATAAGCAAATGTTTCCTATCCTAGATAAATAATGTAAATATTTGATAAGTGTCATATGTAAATGGAGGACCTACTTATTGATGTTCATATTTATAAACATCAATTGTGTTTTGAAAATAATGAAATTACAAAATTTCGACAAGAACGGTGAGTTTCCTGTAATCGATATTTTAAGCATTGTAGAAATCAAAATCGGAAGTGATTAAGGGTAGGTGTTAAATGTAACTAGATACTTCTGTATTTAACTGATATTTAAATTTATTAAATTAAAAGAATTGTCTTTATGCGTTCGATGATGATTTCCTTGATCTTTGTCTACGCGAATGGAAGCTGATTATTTTTATTAAGACTGAAAAAATATTCCACTTTTGTTTTCTTAATTTAAATTGATGTTTTTGTGATTATTAATTCGTGAAGGAACTTTCACTTCGTACCTAAATTAGTCCAAGTGTGAAATCTTTCAGTATACGTACTTAATGTAAATTATTATAGAATTTATATTAGATAAATGTAAGTAAATTATAATAGATACCTACTTTTGTCTCCGAAAGTCATCTCGTAAAACAATGTTGAGCTGTAATCGGCTTAGAGCTTCTTCAAATAGTGTTTCAGAACGATTTTAACAAACGTCATTTGAACAAGATCTAACCGAATTTGTTTTGTTAAAGATGCACAACCAAAATGTCATTATAATCAAATTTCATTATAATGACTTTTTGGTTTCATTTTTGTTTGAAAAACAAATAATGATAGATACTCTTTGATGAACATAAAGTTTGTTTAAATGAAAAGAAAATACAACTAACATTCCGTGCGTCGTAAGAAAGAGACTCTGTGAAATCAAAATGTTTATAAAATGTTGGTATTGTGCGTTTTTTGGACTCTTCAATATATTTAACAACTAGCAATAATAAGAGGTCAATAAAAATAAAAATATTAAAATAAAATAACAACATTTTCATTCAGGAAGATGAAAGGAGACAAAATAGCAAAACAAAAAAACTAAGACAAATTTTATTGTGTAACTACGTGAAAGATGAACTGTTTTTATTATTTTTCATTTTTATTATTTTTATTTCAATAAATATCCACGATTTGTTAATCAATTTCGTTGTTTGATTTGTAATAATACATCCATTCGATAACCAATGAGGGTAAAACAAATCGTTTCTATACAAAGATCTTGAAAGACCTTAAGCCAAGGACCAATAATAAGTAAGATTTCAGCCTTCAACTCCAGGGTCATTTGAATTAACTTGAGAAATCCTACATCTTTATACATGAGAGTTGTATGGAATGTTCTCGAAGGTGTACAGAGTTTGACAGACTTCCATTCTCTCACGATAAAACTTTTGTTCAACAGTGGAATAGAAAAAACATTGATGATAGTTAAATTCCTACACAAACCCAATTTTGTTCTACTTCCTTGTGGGAGGTTCTCACCTTATAGTCACACGTTCAACTATGAGTAATTATATCGACCATTACATAGACATAACATGTACTGTTCCGTCTACTACCTAATAGCAATCCACAAAAATTTCCACTAAACCATCCAGGGCAGAACGCGAAAATTTTCTAGTGAAATCAGAATTTTACGAATAAGCACGCTTTTACTTATAAACGAGCGTTACAAAATCTTGAATATTACAAGCTACAGATTTTTCTATAATATTATCTGTGACGTGTGAGTTTTCCAATTCTCACTTGGCCACCTTGGGAGACTAAGGTGTTAAACCTTCTCACTATGAGAGGAAACCGGTGTCCAACAGTGGAACTGTAAAGGGGTTGATGATAATGAAGATACTTGTTTTAGTAAAGGAATAACAGTCCGTAAGACAAACAGTAGGTTTCGAAAATTACGAACCTTGACACTAATCATCGATTCCAAAACCAAATGACATTTGGATGTGTTGTTTAAAGTCAAAGACAGCACGTGTAGGGCTCTCTGTTCATTGGTCAAACCGTCCTCGGATAAACGTAGACAATTTGTATAGAAATGAAATTTAGTACCAGTTCATAGCCTTGGTAACTGATAATTTTATACCACTACATAATGTCGCTTGTCTACTCAATGTAGTCTACAAAACGATACGACATACTTATGTATATATATACGAGTCTTATGTTCTCGCTGCGACTTAGAAGTGAATACGTTCGGTGCTGGTGCCTTTGTGTTGAATGCTCATCAGCGCTATTGGTCAAATCGACCAAATTAATTCTCCACGTATGGATGGTTAATGGGTTCCTAATATGGGCTTTCTGAATGTATCCAAGACCTGATGAAGTCCAGATACCGGAGGTAAATATTACTAGTGATTTGTTTTTCGAATATGTTCCAACTACGCTGATGGTTTCTGATATCAATAACGAGGGTTACCAAAAACCTGTCATCAAAGTATGTCTCAACGGTCACTTATTAGACCGCTCTCATACATGACTGGTCTGTCGGTCCCGTGGTTAGTGGGATTAAGGGTTTAGCTGAGGGATGTGGGTTCAAGTCCCACCCAGAACGAATATTGGTGTGATGAGTCAATGAGATTATTTGCTCTGTCTCGGTATAAATCAATTATGTATTGAGACATTTCATACGTGACTTACGAGTATAAGCTGCCTAATTACAATGCTTTGTCTAGTTTGGGACGAAAGTGCTGTGTGTGTGTGAGTTGTCCACGGATATTATTATTATTAATTAGTTTAATACATACGTACATATATACATATATAGTCTACATAGTCAATTTATATTGTTACTAGTAATATCATACCAAGATATATGAATCGTGGGATGTTAAACCTTGTCAGTCGTAACAGGACTAAAGGTAAGTCATACTGCAGCACTGACATTAGTTGGCTATACCAATTGGGTGATGACTCCCCATCATGGTTATCATCAGCCTCCTTCAGTCCACTGCTTGACACGGACCTCCCCTAATGAGAGCCAACGCGCCCTGCCCTCGGCTTGCCATATCCAGCTTCAGCCGTCAGCCTTTCTGAGATTATCTTCTAGTAAAACGAGTAGCTTGTCAGTGGGAACAATGTACTGTTTTTCTGTTTCTACAACTTAAACAAATAATGGAAATGTTTGCTGCGATATAAGATACAGATAGCAATATTTTTTTATTTATTTAACGAGACATCACGCCTGTAAGCCTCGAAGAGGTTGGCAGAATAGTGCAGTACACTCCCATGTTTCGCCAGTTACGTTTACGTCCCACAATGGAATAATGGGTGAACCATACAATGGGCACAAATCCAAACTTTAAGTCACTAATAGGAATTTCAAGTTGAAAAACTCAATAGTACATGACCCAGGGGTTGAACCCAAGACCTGTCGAATAGCCGTCGCGCGTGCAACAACTCCATCAACGAGGTAGTCAATTTATTTACTCAAATACTTTATTGTGACAATGATAAAGATCTAACAAAGGTTGAAAAATCTGAATGTTGAAAAAATGTGGCAGGTATGAAAATTACTAGTGCGTGCTCTTGCCTACTGAAAAATATAAGTAAATGTTATGTTAGAAGTGTATCTATGATAAATCTTTTTTGAATATCGGAAAATTCAAAACTGAATATTCATTGAGAAAAAGAATTAAATAAGCTCACATTAGGTACTTATTGGCAGGCTTATTTCGTGATAGGACAAATGAAACAAAACCAATATTTCATCGAAACAATTGAAAAATTCTTTAAAACATCAGTACCAAGTAAATGCTTATTACATTTTGAATATATTGAACATCACCAAACCTGATACCCTGATTAGTTTAACTTTATCAATATAACTAATTAAATATGATAGGTAGTAGGTACTTATCGTGAGTTTACATTTAATAAGCATAATGTAGGCAATAAAGTTCTGTTTGGCATATTTTCTTATCGTTTGCATTATAATATACATTATAATAGACGAGCACACCATATTCATAAAGTAATTTGCAACATATTACAGCAAATATTTTCGTTCAAGAATAGTTTCAAACACAGTCGTTTACAAACTAAATATTCACGTCGACTCCACTCCACTGTAACACATAAACTTCCCACTTCTGGACATGAAGCTGTTGGTCACGTGGGCGTATACTATGCTACTAATAATAAAACTTTAACGTCATTATTTTATTTTATTTTACTCGAAAAATAAACGATGAAATAATACGAAAATAATAAAAGGTTTGTTGACACACTTCTTAAGGAAATAAGTCTAAAGATTTATAATAGAGTCGTAGATTGAAAATGAACAATAATACAACAAAAATTAGACTACTAACACAATAATAGTTACGTATACTTATTACGAACACAATAATAATTATTACGAACACAATAATAATTATTACGAACAATAATAGTTGTAATATTTTATAACGAATGCTGTTGACACGAACATAAACTTCTTGTGATACTAAACATGCTTGCCTGAACTTAGCGGTGCGATTGTGTCGCCATCTGTTGACGAGTAGCAAGAAATTATGAAGTGCTACATTTTAACTTCAAAGCAATCAAAGAAATAATTATTAGAAATACAAATATATAAATACTATCATGTTATGGAGCCATATTTATTCAATCAATACAAATAATTTGCTATAAGTAGTTCTTTCCAAAGCATTCCTTGTATTAAGATGTTTTGAATATTGCTCCCTTATTCCATGGAAATTATAACATGAGCGAGAAAAAGTGTGAGTATTACACT
>DWEH01001054.1:0-10015 GCA_018245815.1 Apyrrothrix aesculapus
TGTCTAGCAGTGGACTGAGATAGGCTGATGCTGATGATGATGATTTTAATCTAAACGTCGTTCGTTTTCATGGGGAAACGAAACATTGTGACCCTATAATAATAAAAGAGATTTCATGAAATTATGTTAAAAAATTTACTCATTCATGTAAAGAGTTTCATTTATAATAAGGATTTGTCTACACCTTTATTATGATCACAAATGCTGAAAATAAAATATATACTTTTTTTCCGTGCGGGGTTTCGGCCATGCCGCATAGTGGTAGGTATATCAGATACAATCGATACAAAGTTATTACACTATTAAATAAAGTACCTATATATGTACATTATTATTATAGCTTTGCTACAAATCTTTCTGACTTTTAGAAACCGTTTACAAGATGATTTTAAAGTCATGTCATCGTGGATCCCATACATTAGATACCGTATTTAACGATTACTCACAACATGTAAACACGTCAATATTTCCCGCTAGGACTACCGCTGTTAATAAACCACGCTCATCGTGAGGCGAGTACCAGTTAAATAATTCATTTTTACATCTTTAATTGCTTATTATTTCTATTATTCGTTATCATGTGTTATTATTATTATTATAAATATTGATAATTGAGTGTCGCTGTGCCATTTTGACTTAAATGTATAACATATTATATTTGAAAGATTAATTAATTATTTGATGTTTGTTTATATTGTTTATTATACAGTAAACAAGATAATAATTATTAAAACAATTTACAACAATTTAATGTTAGTCGCTATTTTATCATATTTAACGATTTTAGAATTATTCAACGATAATTTAAATATTCGTTTTTTTTATATGCACCGCGTTGATGTAGTCAGCAACAGTATGTTTCTTGAGTGAGGAAGCCGTGAAGTGGCGCTCGTTGGTAAAACAACTGCCACATGTATAAGAAAGAGCGCCGATCCCCATTCGCACGTGGAAAGCTCAGAGAAATGATGATGATGATGTTGGTTTTATTAGAGTTTAAATTGTAATTACAAACATAAACTTTGTAACGGATATGTGTTACCGTTAAACAGAGTATCTATGTGCTTTTAGTGTACAACAATATTAATTAACTTCATATATTTCACACGGCAGTTATGCACTTGTCTTCGCATTTTATTTTGTGATTTAAAATTAAAGACATATTGAAGCTTATTTTAGAAATATAATAATATATCTTTATGCTCACGTACATACCTACAGTCTTTGCTCGTGTAAATCTGAAAGTGCACACAACACATAGCTAACTGGAAATATGTGACTTCAAACAAAGGTTAACACACAAGATTGTTAAACCTTGTTGATCCGTATTTTTATTCCTTTAAAATCGATATGTATTGAACAATTGAAAGTAAATTCAGTATAATATATAATTACGGATGTTTTTTGTACATATTTATTTATATTCTCGGTTTTCTTTATATAATGCGTAACAAAAATTAATTATGGATTCAATAATTTAAACTGCATACATATGTCCCAACTTGGAGTTTTTTTTAATTTATGTAAACGACGGAATATTACGAGAAAAGTCTGTAACAAATGAGATAAAAATGAATGTTTTAATTCTAAAGTACTCGCATTTAAAAAATCAATATGTATTATATGTACTTACCTACATACATACAATATGTAAAATTTAAATACACAATTCTTGAATATGGTTATGTTTTTTATATAATTATTTGAGTATGCGTTTTTAACCTTAACCCTTCTTTTTTTTAGAAGAGAGCAGTGTTCGATAGTGGAACAATAGAAGGGTTGATGATGATGTTTATAATATTAAATTCGGCACATTATCAGCCGACGATAGTGATTATGTAGATACATATGGTTATGCTTAATATGTGAATTTTGTATACAAAAGAATATATTCGTTAAGTTCAGTCGAAGTAAGGCTGCAACAAGCGGTCAGGTTTCTGCCCATCAAGGTCTTTGCAGCCGAACACTGTAGGCACTACTTTACACGTCGTACCTACATTCGTAAAAGTTCGTTCTATTCATCTGCATTTATATAAGAGTAGAGAGATCTTATTGTACTTGATTAAACCCTAAATTTTCCATCAGAAATGTACAGCATTTATAGCAAAATATTTAATTAGGTATTACATAATCTTATTGTATACACTGACATATGGGTTGTTGATTTCATTCTGAGAGGAGAACGGCGTCCAGTAGCTGAACGGTAAAAAGGGCCGATTATAATGACAGTGTTGGGAAACTCTAGGGCTGTGCATGTCGGAAATTGTTCATCTTACTCATATAGTTGGGTGGTCGTGGGGCCTAGTGATGTACTCGTACACCCAGTCCCACACCACGGGGTACGAGAGACGCGTGTAGACTCCGGGGAAGTTTCCCCTAGCGCAGCCGAGACCCCAAGACACAACCCCGATCAGCACACCCTCTCTGACTATAGGACCGCCGCTGTCACCCTGAAATTAGAATGATGCAGTTTAAATTGAAATGCCGCCAATGACTTAAAAACGCTTTAAGAATGTATGTGAGAACCATATTAAAATAAATGTATAAATATGCATTTTAAACACGCCAATAATTGCGAATTTTCTTATAAATAAGTAAATCCTATGACAAAAGGAAAATAAAGTCACATAATATGAACGAGGACCACAGAAGTCTGAGCTGAAACATAAAACTACGAATTAAATTGAGTTAGTAAAAACCATAATTAGAAGATAATTCTTAAATACCTAATGCAAAATTTCGCTATAAAATTGATAAAAAAAAATAGTTTAAAAAAAACAAAAAAAACACGCTTTTGTGAAAAATGAACTAAAAAGTAAAAAATATATTTATTTAAATTTGAATTCAGAATAATGTAAATAAGAAAAAAAAATACTGTAATGTAAAAAACCGTGAGGTTCATGATATTAACTCACCACCTATTCCATATTGGGACGTAAACGTAACTGGTAAAACGTGGGAGTGTACTAGACTCTTCTGACTACCTCTTCGGGGATTACATGCGTGATTTACATTATTATTAATTCCAATTATAAAGAAAAAAAATACTTTTTATTTCATTTTTTCACGAAAGCCTGTTATTTAGTTTTTTTAATTATTATTTATTTTTTGGTTTAATTTTTATTTGAAAAGAAATTATTTCATATTATTGCATTGTCATCGGTCCTTCCTGAAAATGCAAATATTCAAATCAATCCGACGTTTTAAAGTCGGTCAAAATTACGTTCCAAGTTTCTGCAACATAGATACATATGTACATACATACGACTGAAGCTAATAAAAAAGCGTGTTAAAATAGCTGGAGATTTCACTTTCCACACACAAAATATTAGGAGAATTTTATGGTGCTGACGGGGGAGGCAGAGATCTCCGAAACCAGCGTATGTGTATGAATTAAGCGATTACGTAGAAGATGAACGCCAACCCTTTAAGGATAGAGATATTGGGCACTTGGTTATCTCTGCCCACCTCGTCAGGGACCTGAGAGGATGATAAAATAATAATGATTACGTTATGGTACCTGGCAAGCATCTGGCGAAGGTTGGCTGAAAGAGCCTGCGCAAAACATGGAAGCGGGATCGATGGCGTTTCTGTCCAGACCAGATTTTCGACAACATTTCATTGCTATGGTGTTTATAGCGGACGACTGTAAGAACGACGCGCTCGAACCACCTTCCTGCCCGCGAACAATCGTATGATTATCGGATATCGGGTATCGGGATATTAACTAAATAATCTCAGCGGGCACATGTGCAAATCGCTAGAAATTCAAGTTCAAGAAATTCACCGCTAATTTGGTCATTTCCTGTTCTTTACAAGTTTAATTTATCTGTCTTGTATTATTGCTTAGTTTGATTTGCTAATTAATATGTATATTATTTAATCTCCATCCCAATAGATAAGACTCTCATAGCCTCTAACAACCCCATGTCATTATTCATCTATGTCCTACTGCACATACCTACCTACCTACCTACCTACCTACCTACGTCCATCTCTAAGAAACTTATCCTCATTTTATGTTTGATAATTATTTTGGGCCATTATCCTTCTGTTTCCTATTTTGCTTCAGAATTATAAAATAGTGCAAATATCTACGAAACCCTTAGTTTTCCCCATCCGGAAATAACGGCAGGCTTGTTCGCTTCTAGTCTGGTGTCTTTCGCGACCATTCGAATCGGCAGAATCCTGGCGGAAAAGCGCAGCGGAGAGTACAGTTGCACCAGTCCCACGTCATTGACCTTCGACTTGCTGGCGTATCGCGGGTGCACAAAGCAATCCTTTACATCATACATCTCGCCGCCATGGGTCTTCCAGGAGGAACCAAGCCGCACAGTTAGATCGCTGGCCCGAGCTCTGCGAATGGAATGACAGACCCTTTTTGAATATATTTATTTAACCTAGCGGCCTGGTAGTGTCAGCTTAGTGTTAAAGCTGAACTCTAACGAGTGCAGGTTGCAAAACCTGCAACACCGCACCTGTCCAGCATGGCTCACCCTTAACCCTTCTCATTCTGAGAAGAGACCCGCGTCACACTTAATACTACCCTGATTTTCAGCGGCGTGAGTCAATATTTCGATTAAGAATTAATAACTTATGCAATAAAACTCGGAAGCATTTAAATTTGTCGCTGAAACCATACAATAATTGGCCTTGTTTTATTTTGTGTACTGATCTTGTGTAGTATTTTATTGCAGCGATTTAAATTACAAATCAAATTAAATTTATTTACGTTGCTATCAGCTCACTGAAACTTAAGATTCCAAATGTAGGTTGATATTTGTATACCGTTATAAGTAACCGTTGGTAGAACAGGTCGTGCAGCCCACCGCCAGGTGGGGCGACATGGCGGTGGATGTAAACATAAGAGTGAGTGTGTCTAGTAGGGTGTGTGTTTAGTAGTGGGTGTCCAAAGGCTGAAATGCTCGTGATGTTGATAATGACGACATGTTAAATTCGAGAGCAAATGTAACAACTCAGTAATTACTTATCCCGAAAATAAACGTCGTTGTCTTCCGACTATTTGATCTCACAAAGTGTAACTGAAATATCGAATAAGAAATATGAATACCATGAATAAATTGAATCTCATTCAGCCGCTGCCGATATATTGACAGCCGTTTCAAATTACAAAAGTAATGGCGGGCTAAACGTTTAAATAAAAACTGTATATCAAGTTGACAGACAGCGGGGGAGGATAAAACAGATGTCTCTAATACGCGAAAGATGTCCAATTGTGCGCCGCGCCGCGGGTCTCGAAACGTATCGCCATCCGAGTATGTCACTATAAATTCCTTTAGAACCATCGTAAAGCGCCCGCTACACATTGAACGGGGAAATATACGCTTTGTACGGCCAGCCGATTGGTGTTTTGCATCGGAAAAAATACGTTTCGCCCCTTGAGGATAAATTGAAATTGTGGGGGCAATTCGCATGGGGCATCCTATAAAAGAGTTTGTGCTCGCTCGAATTTGTAGAGCGATAGAAAGATTGGATTGTGTGTCTTTCTGTCTTGTGAGTGACGATGCCGCCTTTGAGAAGCGTGGGTAGAAAGGATTCCTTAATGCGTTAACTGTAAACGAATGAGCGATCCACAGGAGAGCTGAAGGATAAGACTAATAAAATTAGTCAAATGTCTCAACTGACAGCTCGCTGCATTCAATTTTGTATCAGTTGGACGTTGATATTTCTCGTGATCTCTGACGAGCAAAAATAAGATATTTAATAATGTATAGTTGACAGATGTGGCTTATGAGCCAATTTGACATTTTTGAATTTTAAAAGATGATGTATTCGTAAAGGCTTCAATGAAATTATGACATGAAATATTAATTATACCGTAGCAGATAAAATTCCCAAAAAATACACTAAAACTATTTGCAAAAATTTCGAAGTCGAGACTTCCTTGTAAATTTGGGATTATTATCACATGACGATTTTACATATACATATATTATATATTACGAACATTTGAACTAGACCGTAATATCTAGAACAGAGCAGAACAATATTGGAATTTCGCTCGCTTTGTTTTATTAGCTACTATCTTTCTTTTGTAGCTATTATCTCGTCACGTTTTTACATATTTTTTAATAATTATACAAATAGAATTAATTGGTTTCTTGAACAGATGACATAATGCCCAGGTTGAATCCTCTACCGGGATATCTCTAACAAGGAGTAAAGGTTTCCAATCGACTGCTTTTGTACCCCTCCGGGATGTCAAATGGTATCGTTTTATGTACATAAAGAGCACTCTGTTTGCAAATACAGACCCACGGGGTCCCAGAAGTCGAATCTATACAGATATAATAAAAGAACGTCTCCTTCGTATTGGAGGTGAGGTAAAGTATTCGTGGAACAATAATTTCGCTAGATTTACCGTGTCGAGTTTACTGTATATTAATTTGTCATGTCACTTCTCAAGTGCAATAGTTGCTTTAACAGTTTGTTAATTTGAAATGTGATTCGGTTTTCCCAAAGCGTTTTTCTCAATTTTCTTTCATCACAGAATAGCGAAGATATAACTGAAAGACACTTTATGAAGGTTGGTTCAGACTGAGTATGAACGAAGGTCATTACATATTCATTGCATGTCATGTTCTGTTAAAGCGTATCACAACGTTCGATCCTCTACTGATCCCATCCAGCCACTACCACCTGCCTTCTTAAGATCATGGTACACCACTCCTGAAGTACTTCCACCTACTCGCGGTTAATTTTATGTTGATTGTCAGTAACAAACACTGAATATGTTAACATAAATGTTTATGTTTGCTGATAACGTTTATGGGCTGTAGTACCTAATATATACACTGAGAACATACATAAATACGATTTAGCCATAAAAATTACACATTAATATTGATTTGATGTTCACTTGCGCGTATGTGTGTATTCTGTGTTGACATTTATAAAGAGCGGACTTAATTCCAAATATCATTTTCTAAACGCCAATTATTCTTCGTCGTAGTGCGTCAATAATTTCCTCTTTAGTGTTTCTTAAACACTAAGTCACTTCTTGTACTAGGTATGGTTTCGGCCAGCAGTTCTCTACTTGAAATCTATCAGCGTAGACAAAATTTATCTTTTGGGTTGCTCAGATTGGGATAGAAATAAGTGATTAGATTAGCTCATCAGTAGAGATCTCTTAATTATATGTATATAATTTTACTAAACATCTGTTAAGCAATATAAAAGTTAGTCTAGAGAAAAATCGTAGTTTTAGGTAGATACAGGTGTTACAGTTCCTTCGCACCAAATATTTCGAATATATTCAAATATTTGTCCAGGGGTGCAATTTGGGAAATTACTATTAAAGAGAAGGTGTTTAATTTATTTACAATTGATCTCGTTATTCTCCGAATATAATTTTGAATACTCGACGGTAATTGCAACCTTCGATTAGATTGCTCCCGGGACACATTACAACACTTTTACCGTTCCATTGTTGGACACGGGTTTCTTCTCAGAATCGGAAGGGTTAAGATCAACATAGTTTATCAGGTTGGACAAGTGCGGGCAGTATTTTTTTTTAAATAAGGTTCGTCTGTTCTACCTATTGAAACGAATGTAAAGTTATTTAAGGTACTCGTGATAGGTATTTCGTACGAAACTAGGGTTTTAATTAAATTCAAGAAAGCATACATTCAATAAAGACTAAAGCAATAACGAGGAAAAAATCTGTACGCACGGGAAATACTCTTTTTGAGTAGTGTTTTTGTTTTACTTATATAGTAGGAAATCTCTTACAGGCACATATTTTCATTATTTTTAAACGATGAAACTAATGTCTCGTTTATGGCTTTATCTTAGAAATATTTCAAATTTCAATTTTGTAAGTCAGACACCGAAACAATAGTGTTTGAGATTATTGTCTCTTTTACTGGTCATATAAAAATTATTATACCTCTTTTGACGACATTTATTTAGTGATAATTAACTTTCGGGGTCAACGTACAGTTTAACGATGAGAAAATCCCCTATTTCCACGTGAGTGCGAGCTTAGCCGCACGCAGCAATTAGTATATTGTAATATTATGTTATTGTAATACACTTTCTAATATCCAAAGAAGTCAAGACCTTTCAATGCGTTAAAATAAAATCAACTCTAATTTGATTACAATAACGTTGATTCTTCTTTGCAAAGTTATACTCAATGTTCAAATATAACCTTAATACGGCTTAAAGTATATTCTATATTGTTGCGTAGCGTTTTTATAGAAAAATATGGAAGCTTAAGTTGGGTTTGCATTTATACTGTAAGTAGGTGCTTGGACGTGTTTTTATGGGCGCAGCGGAGCGCGCACAGTGCGTAGTGGAGGTTACGTAGCCTCGCTGTGTTGAAATGGACGGGTAAAATACTGAAATACTATGCTTTACTTTTTATTATTATAATACGCTGCCTCACGTTAGTTGCTTATGAAACTTATTTTAAAGTTTAGTACACGTCAAATAACAAGACAAGGGCCGCGGGGAGTACGCGATAAGGGTTTGATTTAATTATTTTATTTAATTCACATCACTAGCGTAGTCCTTGATTATTTTTGTTAAGCGATACATTAGCAATTAAAAAATCAATAAATATAATCATGACGTCATTACTGCCTGCTTGCTTCACTACCTCGTTGGTCGACTGGTTGCAAGCGCGACTACGGTTCGAGAGGTCCTGGGTTCATCCACGGGTCGGGTACTATTGGATTTTTATTCCTGAAATTTCTCGTAGTGGCTCGGAGTCTAGTGTACCCGATGTATGGCAATAGACTCACCACCTATTCCATAATGGGACGTAAACGTAACTGGTGGAACGTGGAAGTGTACTGCACTCCTCTGCCTGCCTCTTCGGGGATTATATGTCATGTTACGTTACGATGTTATTTCCGTTTTTAAATACATTTAACAACACAACACATGGTGGTTAAGTCCACTTGAAGATTTATATGTTCCGTTGAATTCCTAAAGAGTCAATTCACTATTTTATATGAAGCGCTCGCGAAAATAGTCCGAGTCTTTTAAATAGGTCTCATTGAAACTAGTGGGTTTCTACAATATCTCCTACGCACAGATTTCCTTTACAGAAACCAATTAAGATATTTATACTAACCGCAACAAGCAATGAGCGGCAGTTAGGATCCAAATGTCGGTGACGATGGATCCGCCACATATAGGGAAGGTCTTGTCTCTGAGAGACACTTGCCAAGGCACTGCCGCGATGGAGGTGTTGCGGCCGGCCACGACACGACGCGTTGACCCTGCTGATTTATCTAATTAGCGATATTAACGTGATACACGAATTATAGTAGAATGTTCCAACGTTTAAATTGCCAACACCATCGTCATTTTCCGAAAGCACAAGTCATTTTTGGCGTATTTGGCAGAATCAAACGTTGTGGTGAACGGTTCTGACTTGGGCCATACAGCTGCGCAATATGAGTTTGAACACAGTATTGACTCTTCTTTTTCAGGTTAGATGGTCTTTTTTCTGCAATCGGTTGAACTTTGAATATTACAATAGTTCAATATACAATATGCATATAATTGAGATGGTGATCAAAAATTCAGAGAATCAAACAAAACCTTCCTATTTTAGAATGCTTATTAATGTCGATGGAGCTGCCAACCAGATATAACAATCACGTAAATTCACGTCTTTTATCATATTTCGAATTATGTTCCCTAGGAATACTCACCTCTCCGGTTATCTGGTAAATCTTCTGGAACAATACCAACATCAACTCAATGGTTACCGACAGCTCTGTGCGGAGATCAAAGGTAGAATGATTAATTGAATAGATTCTAAGTCTGCAGTTTCCATTGTGTTCATGATAGGTACTATTGAGTAGGCCAGTACTGACACACTAGCCAACATTATCTTCACGGGTGATAACGAATCCGTAAACAACTTCAGATACGAATCATAATTGAGACACTAACTCCTAGATCGTAACTGGTGAAACGTGGGAGTGTACTACACTCCTCTGCCTACCTCTTCGGCGATTACAGGCGTGATGTTACGTTA